>CM072257.1:1221561-1333167 GCA_036851935.1 Coregonus suidteri | reverse complement strand
TTGCAGTTTTCTTGATCCACAAATGAAAAAACTTGATGATATCCCAAAACAAAATTGAACTAAAATTTACAACAGGGGAAATAACCAGTCAAAAAAACTTTCCCACCTGGAAGGCTGCAGGCCCCGGAGGGTTTTTTGCTGTGAATTTACAAAACTTCGGAAGCTCTCGCCCCCCTTTTATCGGTATCCTGTTCAACAGAAAAATATATTTTGCTAAAATCATTGTATAAAGAAATTTTTTGCTTATTTAAAAAAAAAGGGAGGGTAAAAAATCCTGCAAATTTTGACCAATAGCATTGTTTAAATTTTCGTTTCTAAAAAAATATCCCCAAAGTGCTTGCTATGTCAGAGTGTGGTGGGGGGAAATTGGGAATAGGTGCGGGAAAACCGGGAGGCTTCACAGAATCTTTCAAAGGTTAAACCCCAAAAATAGGTCGCCAACCAACCCGTGGCGCAAAAAAAATTCGCACGAAAACAACGTGGGGGTAACAACAAAAAAAGCGCCGCAGTGCGACTCTCGAAACAAATAACAAGCCAAAACCGTAGAGGAAAGCTGACATTCACCCCCAAACACCTGACCCAAACCAAAAACTAAAAAGGAACAATTAAAACCCAAAAAAAAGGGACGGGTGTTATGAAAAACAAAAACCAAATGAACTGAAACATAGAACGGGGGCAGCAGAAATCCCGGACAGCCGCCAAAGCCTGCCCAACAAGGAAGAGGAGCCCCTGGGCCAAAACCCGTGAAAACCCCCCCCTTGACCCCGGGTCCAGCCGTGCGCCGCCCCGGGGAGCTGGGGGACACCCGGACGAGGGGAGCAGGGCGCCGGGAGACCCCGAGGGAAAATCGGTCATAAGACTGTCAAATAGTCCCCCCTTGGGCACCCAGCAGCCCCCCGGACCGTACCCCCCCCTCCACGATATTGAAGCCCCCCCCACCCGGGCGTCTAAATCCGGAGGGCCCTCAGGTTTTCGCCGGAGCCCCCTCTGTCCAACGGGGGGAGGGTCTCCTAAAATCTAAAGCCCTGGAGTGGCCCCGCACCCCGGCCTAGGAGAGACACAGGAAAAGGGGGGGTTAATTTTTTTGTAATAAACAGTAGTTCTCCTAAAACTACCTCGTTCAATCTCCTCAGGATTTAAATGGCCCCCAAAACCGCCGACCCAGTTTCCCGCAGGGCGGGCGGAGGAGCGGGTTTCGGGTTGAAGCCCCCCCCATCTCCGGGCGAAAACCGGGCCCCTCACTGGGTGTGGGGTGGCGCTGTTCTTCTGTCACGTATGGCACGCTGCGAGGCGTTGCAGCGCCCCACTCTCCCCCGACGCCGCACCCCCTCATCCACGCGGGGCCTCGATGGCTCTCATGCCATGGGCCCAGAACCGGCTGGTACCCAAACACACACTGAAAAGGGGTTAGTTGGGTGGAGGGGGGCAAGAGATTCTGTGCCATCTCGGCCCGGGGCCATACTCGCCCACTCCTCCGGCCGGCCCCTGACAGTATGATCAAAACCCTACCCCATCCGGGTTTTGACCCTTCAACTCCCCATTCTTCCGGGGGGTCCCCCGAGGTAAGGTTCCGAAACCCCCCAACCTTTCCCATAATGCCCCCACCTCTAGAGGGAACTGGGGGCCCGGCAACACTATATCCTCGGGCCCCGAAATGCCGGAAGACTGGGTGAACAGAGCCTCCGGTTTTAGGGCATAGGTAGACCCGGGCATGGGAAGGACGCGGCCTTGAAAACCGATCCAAAACGCCAGATGGTAGTATTCCCCTGTGGGGGGAAGGTCGGTAAAAAACCCACCGAGGTGGGACCAGGGTTTTGTGGAAAGGCGGGGGTTGTAATTCCCCCTGGGCAAATGTCTGGGGCCTTCCCTGGGCACACCCCAAAACAGGGGGAGACAAAAATCCTCACATCCCTACTAACGTTCCCACCTATTTCGGCTAAGGGCAGTGCACTGTCCGGCCGATACCCGATGGCCAGAGGGGGGGGGGTAGACCCACAAATGAGGGATCGCTACCTCAGGGGAAACGTAGTCCACCCACAAAAATGTGGAGGACTCGGGTCGGTGCTAAGCCCGCTCCTCCCATACCTCCCCCCCACCGGAGCAACCAACAAGACCCGGGTATATGGGCGTGGACTCAATGCCCTCTCCTCTCGTATACCGCCGAGACGAGCTCTCCCTTTCCCCCGTTCGGGGACCCAGGGTTTGTGTTTTTAAAACCAAACCGGGTAAAACATAGTCCCGAGCCGGCGAGGTTCTTCCTAGCTCCCGGTGTACCCCAGGTTACGAGGGTCAGTTAAATGGGAAAAGGGGTGTTACCCCCCTCGACCAATGCCGCCAACCTTTAGGCCGTCCCCCGGCTAACACCCCCTTCCTACGTCAAAATTCCGCTCCGCCGGACTGAGCTTCTTGAGTAGAACCACAGGGCGTTTTTAGGGGGAGGCCAAAACGCGGGGAAAGAACGGCCCCATCCCGGCCTCGACGTCCAAACCTCTACTTAAAACCGGTAAAGAGGGCCCGGGATGCCCCCAAACACCGGCGCCGGGAAAAAGGCCCTTTAGTCCCCAAAATCCCCTTTCCGCCTCAGCTGACCCCCCGCAACCACCGGACCCCCCTTTAACAGGGGACTTATGGGGTGCCACCTTCCAAAACCCCCGGAAAAACCTCCGGTAAAAATTCGAAAAAACCCAAACCGTTGCCCTCCTTCAAGGGGTTGGGGGTCTCCCAATTACCACCGCTGACCCCCGGGTCTCCCTCCATCTTCACCCCTGCGCAAAATGGTAACCCAAAAGGAGCCGTTTCGGGAAAAACAGACATTTCTCTCCCTTGACATATAGGCCCTGCCCCAACACCTCCTAATACTGGGCGCACCAGGCTACATGTCACAGGGGTGGGGACTATACCCCGAATGTCTCGTGTACAAAACTCCCTGTCCCGCTGCCCCGGAAAATCTCTCGACAAAGGATTGGAAGACGGGGGACTTCATCAACCCTTGGCATGACTAGATACTCGTAGTGCCCGGAAGTGGCAAACGCTGTCTTCCATTCATCGCCCCTCAATCGCCAAAGTTATATCCCTCCTAAAATCCAATTTTGAAAAACTGCGCACCGGCAGTGACTCCTCATAGTCGCAATCAGGGGAAGGGGATAGTGACTTCACTTGATCTGATTGGACCAGGGTATCAATACAGGGGCGCAGACCTCCATCCTTTTTCTTCACAAAAAAAAAACTTGGGAAAGGGGGTGAAACGGGGGCCCCGATGATCCCTGTCTAAGAGCTCAGAAAGTAGTCCCCAAGCCTTTCTTCCCCCTCTTGAAAAAGGGGATACCATGGCTCCGCGGGAGCGCTCCTGACTGGAGATCTATCGCACAATCCCCCGTCTTAAGGTGGCGCTCCCGCCCAGTCTTTGAACGCCGTGCCAAACCCTCATTCGGGGGGAATCGCAGTGCTGGCATTAGATTCCTCTCCACCGAGGCCCCCTATGGAAACCCCCAACCCCACCGCCCCTCACTTTGACAACCCCCCTTTTAAAGAGCTTCCCCTCGCCACCTAAAAATAGGGCATGAGTCTAAAACCCGGGGAAAGACCCAGCACCCCGGGGATACCAGGAAGTAAATCAGATAAGCTAAATTCTCTCTAAACCCCTCCTGCGCCTACTGAAGGGGTGCTTTTATTCCCATAAACCCCAACCCTAACGGACGGCTATCAGGGGATGGACGGGAAAAGGTTTTTCCACTGGAAGGAGGGGGAAACCCTAACTCTAACGAAGGCGATCTAAAAATTTCCCCGTGCGCCTGAAAACTACCCGCCTTATGCTGGGGGAAAGGGTGCAAACCCTTTGGGAAAAAAACAGGCAAGTTTGGGGACCGACAGAAAGCCCCTGGGGAAGCGGGCGCCCCATCACCCGGGGGGGCCCCCAATGCTTTTACCTGCCCTCTCCCCCACTGGGGGACCCCCCCAACCCTCCCCCCGGTGTGCCCCCCCCCCACATTTTGGGGAAGGGGGCCCGGGGCCCCTCGGGCCTCCTCCCCCTTCCCCACGCCAGCACCCCGGGTCCATAGGGGGCGGCTCGAGGTGCTTTTAGTGGAATGGGGGAACCCCCCCCTCCGGGCGCCCCCGGGGGGGCGAGCAGGGTATCCAGCCGGATGGCCATCGCCAGCTCAACGTCAAGACGTGTCCCCGCACGCCAAATCTCGTGGGCGTCCCCCCGGAGGGTGCAGCGGAAAAGGTCGATATGGGCCCCCCCATTCCACCTGCGTCAGCCGTAGGGGCCCCAAACTTAAGGCAAAGTCCTGGGGTCCTCATCCCCGCGGAGGGGAATAGACTTCCCCCCCCCCCCCCTTCCTTCCGGGGGATGGGGCGAAACAACCGGGGGCGGCGGGAGAACTCCGATGTTTCGGTACGGCGTCCATTCCCTCCACTCGGCTTTGCCCACTCCAACGCCTTTTCCTGTGAGACAGGGGAAGGGGACCCTCCGTGTCCCGAGGGGCGGGGGGTACGGTGGCGAGGGAGAGCTCCACCCGCCAGGAACCCTTTACACCCCGGCAGTGAGCCGTCGTACGCCCTCGGGAGGAGAGCCGAATCCCCCTAGGTTCCGGAGAGAGACAGGGGGCTGACCGATGGGTGGTTGGTTCGGGAGGGGTGGGAAACCCCGCTGGTTTTCCCCGGTCAAAATATTCTCCCCCCTCCAGGGGATGACAGACCTGGTTGATGCGGGCCTCCTGACCAGAAGAGTTTTGCCTCTCGGGGTGTCGGGGCGGTCGCTCCGCTGATTCCATGGTGAGGGCGTGATTCTGCGAGTGTGGGGGTGGAATATAGGGAAACAGGGGAGGAAACCCGGGGGACTTCAACGAACTTTTTAATCCAAAAACAAAATAGGTGCCAACCAACCGGGTGGCGCGAACAATTACCACAAAACAAAATGCGGGAACAAAAAAGCGCACCCGGCGAGCTCTCGAAACCAATAAAGAGAGAACCAAACCGTGAGGCAAGCGCCCTTCACAAACACGCATAACACCTACCCAAAAACACCCAAACAAAAAAGGGAACAATTAAGACACAAAAAAGGGCAGGTGTTAGAACAAAAAACCAAAAGAACATGAAACATAGAACGGTCAGCTAGTACTCCGGAACACACCCCGCCCGAAGCCGCCCGAACAGGAAGAGGACAGCCTCGGCAAACCTGACAGCTACTAGGGTTTAACAAAAATGAAGAAGCATTATTCCCCCCGGACGACAGGGTTTCCCCGGGAGGTTCTCCTTCTCTAATGTGGGAGGTGCTTAAAAATTTTATATGCAAATCATGGGAAAGGGTCCAAGGGGGGCTTTAATTTCCTAGATGCTCAAAAAGCGTTTTTACCAAAAAAATGTCAACTGTTCCCAAAACACTCCTAGATTTTGGGTTTGGAGACTCATTTATCACCTGGGTCAAACGCTTACCCGCCAACGTCCCCTATTCTGACCAACAGAGACAACCAGCCCTTTTAATCCGAATCTGTCCCAGGGTTGCCCACTCAGTCCTCTGCGCTTTCGCTGTCTCCCCTTGAACCCATGCCATACAAATAAGGGATCTCCTAATATCCAAGGTCTTAAAGTGGCAACATAGAAAGCATCATTTCGTTATCTGCAGACTATGTGCTTTTATACCTCTCAGACCCAGTAGCCTCTGTCCCAATCTACTAAACTTAATCAATTCATTTCAAACTATCTGGAAATTCAATAAATTGGGGAAAAAGTGAACCTCATGTGTATCTCAGATTAATTTTTACAACAAGTGAGCTAGGAGAGGTACCATTTAAAGTTTGCAGATCACTTAACTTACCTGTGTCTAACTACCTAGAAACCAAAGCTCATCTGTAAGAGTATTTTTTTTTTGCTTTCTCTCTTCCAACCGACCACAGAGGACCTCTACTGGTCATCTCAATGAGACACTGGGTTACAGAGTATTTTTCTCCAACTACCAGAGGCCTCTACTGGTCATCTCAAGGAGACCCTGGGGTAATAGAGTATTGTGCTCCAACTCACAGAGCCTCTCTAATGGTCAAATATAATGGTTGCTAGGTAAATTCAATTCAATATATAGCTAGTAAACTTCAACATTCTTACAGCTGAATTACAACTGCCGTTTTCTTGTTGAACTGGTGAGATGGAGGAAGCTTCATCGCACTTGTAAGATTGTGGGGGAGGGGACAAGTTTCCCAAAATAGACACTGTCCTTTGGATCAGGTTTTAATTCCCCCCACTAATGATCCTTGTTAGTTTGGGGGAGGGGAGCTTGAATCCTAGATCTGTATCTTAGGGAAACTACTGGACGCCCAGAAAAGAGAGATGGGGGAAGAGGAGACGAGAAGAGAGCGTTGCTCTCAGGATTGACAGGATCATGTACAAAAAGCTAACCAGTAAGGAAATTTGGTGTCAGATATAATATCTGACCTTTAGTCAGTTCTAATGTCTTTCATTATGCTTCCATTTCTTCATTAGTCTTGTTTGATTAGATTGCATGACGATCCTAGTTTATCACAGGAGAGATGGTGTTGATGAAGAGCATCCATCCCTTTTTTAGTACTAAGCATTCATAGTAGGTGTACATTGTCATATGACTCATATAGTTGATACTGTGGGGTCCCTACCCTCCCCCACTCACTCCATTAAACCCTACCACTTGCTGCTCACATGGTGGTTTGTCTAAATGTATCTTGCCATTCGTCAGTTTTTAAGTTCAGAATGGGTTCAGGGGTAAAGATTGGTGTTAGCGTGGTCAGGAGCACTAGTGGTAAGTGCTGGCCGCTCCCAGATCACACATTTGCCCTATATAAATTATATTACTGTAGCCAGCTGAACCCAACACCTAACAATTACCACCTTCTGATCTCTTGGTGTAATTGATAAGCTGTTGGCTTGATAGTCACTGGACGCGGGGTTGAGTCCTGGTTGGACCCTATCCCTTAAATTCGTTACATTGGTGTCAGAAGTGGGATAGTGCCTGTGAGGCCATTCAATGAAGGCATGTACACGTGAGAGACTTGTGCTATAAAGAAAGGTGGGGTATGCTCTCTCCAGGAAAGGGGTTAATGTATCGACCTTAATCCCAACACCTAAGTACGACAATCATCGGGAGGTTCGAACTCTTGGGCGTAGCACCACTTGTTGGGTTCTTGACTTCTAACTGAAAGAGACTTATTCATGTCAACGAGAGAGAGAGGGGAATGTAAAAATACTGTTTTCCATTCTGTCAGGATATGTTATTTGTTTAGTCATCAGGGATCCTATTGGAGGAGAAGAGAACCAAGTCCTTGTACATAGTCCAACATGACAGCCGTTGGTTGGGGAGGAGTGAGCAATTTGGGGGGGCCGAGTCAGGTTAGATGAAGTGGAGGAATAACATATCTCACTCATATCTTCCTGGATAGCAACAGAGGTGTATTTGTCTGTTCAGATGTGGAAGGAGGGGCTCAGCATAGGAGAAAGGGGTTACATATACCAGTGGCTTGGTGTGAATATGTTTCTTGTCTTATTCAGCTTGTATGATCCAATGGTGGATAATCTTGGTTTTTAGACTTTACTAAACGTCCCTTGAGTTTTACTAGGTTCATTTAGAACCTAACACGCTTAATGTGTTGTCATGACAGTTTATGGACCACAGGTTCAAAACCTCTGTTTGTGGGCTACCCCTGAATTCACTACAGATATTGGTTTTTGTTTGCCTACGGCCATGGAGAAACCGGGTTTGGAGACGAAAGGGGCATTACACAACCAAACCGTTGGCTGTTTGCAAAAAACCACTACAATTGGTGGAAGCAGAAGTGGAAATTGTGTCTTGGAGAGAGTGTTTAACATTTCATGGGCGGGATCTGTACCGCGGTGTCCCATGGGAAAACACAGTGTCTTGACCAATTAGTACCAAGAGGTAATGCCCTCCTTGAGCTGAAGTGTGCAACTGAGTTTTTGAAGTTTGAAGGCAAGGACTACCTCATTACCCAGATCATTAGACAGACTACATGTTTTCCTACACACATGGGATAGTGTAAAAGGAACTTTGCCTAGGAAGCCCATGCCTAGAAGTGTTAGGAGGTGGAAGTTAGGAGAATTAGTCCCCAGTAACTGAATGTCACCGGTTTTGAGTCCTGAGCCAGACAACAAAACGTGGGATTGGATCTGAACTGGCAGATATGTTACCAACCCCTTCAGAAAGACGAATTCCCTTTGTATCCCTGTAACATGGACCTAATAAAGTTGTATTGTACTGTGCTGTGCTGTCACCTTTATTTGAACAGAACCTGAGAGTCCAGCATGTCATGTGGATTGGGTGGGGGGTGGGGGGTGGGTGTGTGAGAGCAGCAGTGGGGGGAGTGGGTAGCTTATCATTGATTGGCTTGTAGACCTGGGCACCACAACTGCCAAGAGAAAATTCAATCTATCTACCCTTTTTATCAGCCAAGCCAACATACTATTTTACCCCAAAAAAAAATATGTGACTGTTAATGTTTTATGTTTAAAAAAATCACCACTGAGCTTTTTCATGTTTAATAATCTGTTATTATTATAATCTGATATTGAAACCAATATAACAATAATGCCCTAGAAATGTTTGTAATGAAACCTGAGACACTCGCTATCAGACCGATGGAATTATTAGGATGGTAAAATTATGTATTTCTGAAAGATATCAAGTAATTTTAGGATTTGAAGTCAATTCTTTCCTTGCGTGAGAAACTGCCGTCTGTTTGTTTTGTCTGAGTTGAACAGAGGCAGTTTTGGGGAAGGGATACCACCATACAATATTTCAATCTCCAACTGGTCTTGTTTCAACAGACTCCTGTTGAGAGAGAATATAGTAGTGACGGTTGACTGTCCAAAAGTTGATTGTGGGAGTTTTTCCTGTGTCCCTGTGTTTATGACCTTTTAAGGAACATTCCTGTCCCGGACGTTCTCTTCCACTATTTAGGGTGATGGGCTCATGTAGGACTTGATAGTGCCAGCTGTTTCCTTTGAAGTAAAGCAAATTGATGGGGAATATATGACTCGATTATGCTGTGAGAGAAAAAGAGGCGCATATTTTACCTGAATTTGTTAAGATTTAATAGTTAACATGGAATATGGCTTAACAATAGTAGAGAACATTTTCTTAACTACCAATGCCTTTGCTTTTGGTAAGGATGGTTTTCCCTCTAGCTCCCTGCAGCTGGTCTGGGGCGTGTAGTGGGGGGTTCCCACGGACATGGGATAGAGATCAACTGGAGGAACAGGTAGACCTGTATTGTTTTTCATTTCTCGGTTGGGCTGCCACCATCAGCCACAAGAAGAAAACGATGGTGGCTCCCTGATCTGATCTGCCCAGGGAGGGGGCGTGCTCTGAATGAAAAGTCAGAGATTGTTTTGGGACAATTTGCAGAACTTATGAAGAGCGATACAAATCCTGTTGACTCTGTATTAACTTCTGCCTGCAATTGCATAACTAAAGATATTTTACATTATACTCAAAGCCGTTGTCCCTGTTTCATTTTCTAAAGTTTAAAGTTTGTTTAAGAATAAGAATATCAGCACTGGTGCAAGAACCCTCTACCCACAACATGTTTGAAGGTACCAGTTTGTGTGTGTGTCCGGTGTGTGTGTGTGTGTGTGTGTCCGGTGTGTGTGTGTGTGTCCGTGTGTGTGTTTGTGTCGGTGTGTGTGTGTCCACGTGTGTGTGTGTCCAGTGTCTTGTGGTGTTCAGTGTGTGTGTCTCCATATTGTGTGTGTCCAGTGTGTATGTGTTGTGTCCAGTGTGTGTGTGTGTGTGTGTCCAGTGTGAGTGTGTGCAGTGTTTTGTCCTCAGGTTGTGTGTCCATGTGTGTGGTCCAGCGTGTGTGTTGTGGTGTGTTCCAGTGTGTGGTGTGGTGTGCCCCAGTGGTGGGTGTCCTGTGTGTGTTGTGTGTGTGTCCAGTGTGTGTTTGTGTCCGGTGTAATGTGTGTGTCCGGTTGTGTGTGTGATGTGGTGGTGTGGGTGTGTGTGTTTGTGTGGTAGGTGTCCAGTGTGTGCGTGTGTCCAGTGGTTAGAGTGAGTGTGGTTGGGGTGTCCAGTGTGTGTGTGTTTGGTGCAGTGTGGTTTTGATGTGTGTCCAGTGTGTGTGTGTGTGTGTTGTGTGTTCAGTGTGTGTGTGTTCAGTGTGTGTCTGTGTGTGTGTCCAGTGTGTGTGTGTGTGCCCAGTGTGGGTGTCCTGTGTGTGTGTGTGTGTGTCCAGTGTGTGTTTGTGTCCGGTGTATGTGTGTGTCCGGTGTTCTTGTATTTGAGACTGTATTGGGAGCCCACAACTTATATAAAACACCTTCGTATTAGCACCTTTGGACAAGTTAGGACCAAAAGCATGGTCCTCACAAGGCAAACCCTGGAATAGCCTGGAAATAGCATGCTAACATGCCTGGTTTGAAAAGCCAAGTAGTAAACTGTCATGGTCCTAATAAGGCGTATTTTTGTAGGGCCCCCTATGGGGGACACACAGTACTGCAATGTTGTATCATTGGATGGCCGAGAGAACATCAAGCGCCCTCTATAGGGAAACAATATTTAGTATTGCAGATTTTTCTCATTGGATGGCAGAGAACATCTTTCTTTGATTTTTCTGATTGGACTGTAGAAGCTGTGCTCAGGGATTTTGTTGTGATTGTCAAACATCCATATGCTGTGTGTCACTGACTGCAACTGACAAAGCAAGAAGGTCGCTAAAATCAGCCTTTTTAATCAGTTTAATCAGCTCAATTGTATTATTAAATTCAGCCTACTCTAGTAATCAGTTAATGTTTAATGCTAAATATCATGTCATGTTATACTGAATACCAGTGCTAAATAAATTCATGCCTTTTTGGGATTGGTTAACCCTTAACAGTGAAAACTTATTAGAAAACCATTTTTTTCTCTCTCCGTTTTCTTTGCCCTTTTGGGAACCCTTACAATTCAATCTAGGTAGTGGTATTTATCCATGTGTACAGTTTTGGTCAAAAAGTTTTGAGAATGACACAAATAATTAATTTTCACAAAGTCTGCTGCCTCAGTTTTTTATGATGGCAATTTGCATATACTCCAGAATGTTATGAAGAGTGATCAGATGAATTGCCATTAATTGCAAAGTCCCTCTTTGCCATGAAAAAAACATGTCCACTGCATTTTTCAGCCCTGCCACAAAAGGACCAGCTGACATCATGTCGGTAATGGATTCTCTCGTTAACACTGGTGAGAGTGTTGATGAGAGGACAAGGCTGATATCACTCTGTCATGCTGATTGAGTTAGAATAACAGACTGGAAGCTTTTTAAAAGGAGGGTGGTGCTTGAAATCATTGTGGTTCTTCCTCTGTTAACCAAGGTTACCTGCAAGGAAACGCGTGCCGTCATCATTGCTTTGCACAAAAAGGGCTTCACAGGCAAGGATATTGCTGCTAGTAAGATTGCACCTAAATCAACCATTTTATCGGATCATCAAGAACTTTTCAAGGAGAGAGATTCAATTGTTGTGAAGAAACAAAGGAGATGATTGTGGACTACAGAAAAAAAAAGGACTGAGCACAACGCCCCCATTCTCATCGACGGGTGCTGTAGTGGAACAGGTTGAGAGCTTCAAGTTCCTCGGTTGTCCACATCACCAACTAACTATCATGGTCCAAACACACCAAGACAGTCATGAAGAGGGCACGACAAAAACCTATTCCCCCTCAGGAGACTGAAAAGATTTTGGCATGGGTCCTCAGATCCTCAAAAAAGTTATACAGCTGGCACCATCGAGAGCATCCTGACTGGTTGCATCACCGCCTGGTATGGCAACTGCTCGGCCTATCCGACCGCAAGGCACTACAAGAGGTTAGTGCGTACGGCCAGTACATCACTGGGGTCAAGCTTCCTGCCATCCAGGACCTCTATACCAGGTGTGGTGTCAGAGGAAGGCCCTAGAAATGGTCAAAGACTCAAGCCACCCTAGTCCATAAACGGTTCTCTCTGCTACCGCATGGCAAGCGGTACCGGAGCGCCAAGTCTAGGTCCAAAAGGCATGTGGCAATAAAATGTGATTTGATTTGATTCAATTGTTGTGAATAAGGCTTCAGGGCGCCCAAGAAAGTCCAGCAAGCGCCTGAACGTCTCCTAAAGTTGATTTCAGACTGCGGGATCGGGGCAACACCAGTGCAGAGCTTGCTCAGGAATGGCAGCAGGCAGGTGTAAGTGCATCTGCATGCACAGTGCGGAGGCAAATACTTTTGGAGGATGGCCTTGGCCTGGTGTCAAGAAGGGCAGCGAGGAAGCCACCTTCTATCCAGGAAAAACATCAGGGACAGACTGATATTCTGCAAAAGGTACAGGGATTGGACTGCTGAGGACTGGGTCATTTCCGATTGTTTTGGGGCATCCGGAAAAAAAGCTTGTCCAGAGAAGACAAGGTGAGCGCTACCATCAGTCCCTGTATATCTGCCCGACAGTAAAGCATCCTGAGACCATTCATGTGTGGGGTTGCTTTCTCAGCCAAGGGAGTGGGGCTCACTCACAATTTTGCCTAAGAACCACAGCCATGAATAAAGAATGGTACCAACACATCCTCCGACAGCAACTCTCCCAACCATCGCCCGTCATCCAACACAGTTTGGTGATTGAAACAATGCCTTTTCCAGCATGATGGAGCACCTTGCCATAAGGCAAAAAGTGATAACTATCGAAGTGGCTCGGGGAAACAAAACATCAACATTTTGGGTCCAATGGCCAGGAAACTCCCCAGACCTTAATCCCATTGAGAACTTGTGGTCAATCCTCAAGAGGCGGGTGGACAAACAAAAACCCACAAATTCTGAAAACTCCAAGCATTGATTATGCAAGAATGGACTGCCATCAGTCAGGATGTGGCCCAGAAGTTAATTGACAGCATGCCAGGGCGGATTGCAGAGGTCTTGAAAAATAAGGGTCAACACTGCAAATATTGACTCTTTGCATAAACTAAATGTAATTGTCAATAAAAGCCTTTGACACTTATGGAATGCTTTGTAATTATACTTCAGTATACAATAGTAACATCTTACAAAAATATCTAAAACACTGAAGCAGCAAACTTTGTTGAAGACCAATACTTGTCATTCACAAAACGTTTGACCACGACTGTAGTCTAGGATGCCACCTCACCCCTTTATGGTATTCTGAATTGAATATATTTCCCAGATTATGGTTGGGGGCCATCTAAGAGCAACTTACTCAAAGAGCATCTTTCTCTGACATTTGTCGGGGCAAGATATTGACATCCAGAGAGGTCCTAGGACAAGGCCCAAAATGAAGCCTGACCTAAATTTAAGGTGCTTTTGGGTGACAGCGGCAGAAAACCGTTGAAGCTAGAAACACAATTCAACCACAGGAACGCTCCTATGGTCCTCCCGATCTGTGCAAGCCTACCCTTGACCATGTGGAATTAACCCTTTACAGTGAAAAACAGGGTGTAATTCTTCTAACAGTTTGACATTGACCTCTCTCCCCATAGGAAATACATTGCCCTGTTGCCCTAACTTCAACCTGATGCCAATGTGGGTTTGTGATTGGCATATCAAACTGTCTTCAATGACAACCCATCAGGCCCTACTAAAGGATTACCTGTGTTTATTTTAAGCTTCCTGGAGCAACCGGAAGTGGTTAAATTGACCTAAACGTGTGTTTTGATTTCACTCCCTGCAGTTAGTGAAAACACTGCATTCAACCCTTTGTATATCAGTCAGTTTTCTTAACGTAAAGACTTAAAACACGGATTCTGTAAAAGCGTGTCCCAAGGAGGATATATGTTTACTTTCAGCTTCCTGTAATAACAGGAAGTGCCTTCAATTGGGGGTCGTAGGGCTGTTACGAAGGGGTTAAAAATGTCACATCTTTCCATAATTTCATATATGTGATTAGGCAACCCTCATGAACCGGTACACATTAGAACACCTGGTTTTTCTCTGTTTTTTTTTTTGCCCCTTTTGGGAACCCTTACAAATTCAATCTAGGTAGTGGTACGTGTCCCATGTGTATTCTAAGATGCCACCTCACCCCTTTATGGTATTCTGAATTGAATATATTTCCAGATTATGGTTGGGGGCCATCTAAAGAGCAACTTACCTCAAGAGCATCTTTCTCTGACATTGTTGGGGCAAGATATTGACATCCAGAGAGGTCCTAGGACATGGCCCAAAATGAAGCCTGACCTAAATTTAAGGTGCTTTTGGGTGACAGCGGCAGAACCGTTGAAGCTAGAAACACAATTCAACCACAGGAACGTTCCTATGGTCCTCCCGATCTGTGCAAGCCTACCCTTGACCATGTGGAATTACCCTTTACAGTGAAAACAGGGTGTAATTCTTCTAACAGTTGACCTTGACCTCTCTCCCCATAGGAATACATTGCCTGTTGCCCTAACTTCAATTGGGGTCATAGGGGGCTGTTATGAAGGGTTAAAATGTCACATCTTTTCCATAATTTCAAATATGTGATTAGGCAACCCTCATGAACCGGTACACATTAGAAAACCTGGTTTTTCTGAGGTTCAAGCTAAGTACAGTGGCTTGCGAAAGTATTCACCCCCCTTGGCATTTTTCCTATTTTGTTGCCTTACAACCTGGAATTAATATGGATTTTGGGGGGTTTGTATTATTTGATTTACACAACATGCCTACCACTTTCAAGATGCAGAATATTTTTTGTGTGAGCCACCTTTTGCAGCAATTACAGCTGCAAGTCTCTTGGGGTATGTCTCTATAAGCTTGGCACATCTAGCCACTGGGATTTTTGCCCATTCTTCAAGGCAAAACTGCTCCAGCTCCTTCAAGTTGGATGGGTTCCGCTGGTGTACAGCAATCTTTCAGTCATACCACAGATTCTCAATTGGATTGAGGTCTGGACTTTGACTAGGCCATTCCAAGACATTTAAATGTTTCCCCTTAAACCACTCAAGTGTTCCTTTAGCAGTATGCTTAGGGTCATTGTCCTATTGGAAGGTGAACCTCCGTCCCAGTCTCAAATCTCTGGAAGACTGAAACAGGTTTCCCTCAAAAATGTCCCTGTATTTAGCGCCATCCATCATTCCTTCAATTCTGACCAGTTTCCCAGTCCCTACCGATGAAAAACATCCCCACAGCATGATGCTGCCACCACCATGCTTAACTGTGGAATGGTTGTTCTCGGGGTGATGAGAGATGTTGGGTTTGCACCAGACATAGTGTTTTCCTTGATGGCCAAAAAGCTCAATTTTAGTCTCATCTGACCAGAGTACCTTCTTCCATTTGTTTGGGGAGTCTCCCACATGCCTTTTGGCGAAACACCAACGTGTTTGCTTATTTTTTTCTTTTAAGCAATGGCTTTTTTTCTGGCCAGTCTTCCGTAAAGCCCAGCTCTGTGGGTGTACGGCTTAAAGTGGTCCTATGGACAGATACTCCAATCTCCGCTGTGGAGCTTTTGCAGCTCCTTCAGGGTTTATTTTGTCTCTTCGTTGCCTCTCTGATTAATGCCCTCCTTGCCTGGTCCGTGAGTTTTGGCTTGTCAGGTTTGTTGTGGTGCCAGATTCTTTCAATAAAAAAAAAAGGATTTAATGGTGCTTCCGTGGATGTTCAAAGTTTCAGATATTTTTTTTATAACCCCAACCCTGATCTGTACTTCTCCACAACTTTGTCTCTGACCTGTTTGTGAGAGCTCCTTGGTCTTCATGGTGCCACTTGCATGGTGGTGCCACTTGCTTAGTGGTGTTGCAGACTCTGGGGCCTTTCAGAACAGGTTTATATATACTGAGATCATGTGACAGATCATGTGACACTTAGATTGCACACAGGGCGACTTTATTTAACTAATTATGTGACTTCTGAGGTAATTGGTTGCACCAGATCTTATTTTAGGGGCTTCATAGCAAAAGGGGTGAAAATATATCACGCGCCACTTTTTCCGTAATTTCAATTTTTTTTTTCACTTCACCAATTTGGACAATTTAGTGTATGTCCATTCCATGCAATCCAAATAAAAATATATTTAAATGACAGGTTGTAATGCAACAAAATAGGAAAAACGCCAAGGGCGATGAATACTTTTGCAAGGGCACTGCAAGGATATTCATCAATTTCTAGTCTTTCATTTCACGCTATTGAGGGGGATTTTGTCTGGGGGTCATAGCCTAAACATGTCTATGACGATGAGGGGAGATGCATATTGGAGTCTCGAGCTAATCGGACCATGGATATAAGAAGGCTTGCCCCTGAACACTTGTAACTTAACTGCACTCCTGACATCATACTTGAGTATTGAGCCAATAGCAGGCATCTATATACACTGCTAAAAAAAAATAAAGGGAAACACTAAAATAACACATCCTAGATCTGAATGAATGAAATAATCTTATTAATACTTTTTCTTTACATAGTTGAATGTGGCTGACAACAACAAAATCACACAAAAATTATCAAATGAAATCAAATGTATCAACCCATGGAGGTCTAGATTTTGCAGTCACACTCAAAATTAAAGTGGAAAACCACACTACAGCTGATCCAACTTTGATGTAATGTCCTTAAAACAAGTCAAAATTAGGCTCAGTAGTGTGTGTGGCCTCCACGTTGCCTGTATGACCTCCCTACAATGCCTGGGCATGCTCCTGATGAGGTGGCGGATGGTCTCCTTCTCCCTCCTGAGGGATCTCCTCCCAGATCTGGACTAAGCATCCGCCAACTCCTGGACAGTCTGTGGTTGCAACGTGGCGTTGGTGGATGAGCGAGACATGATGTCCCAGATGTGCTCAATTGGATTCAGGTCTGGGGAACGGGCGGGGTCCCATAGCATCAATGCCTTCCTCTTGCAGGAACTGCTGACACACTCCAGCCACATGAGGTCTAGCATTGTCTTGCATTTAGGAGGAACCCCAGGCCAACCGCACCAGCATATGGTCTCACAAGGGGTCTGAGGATCTCATCTCGGTACCTAATGGCAGTCAGGCTACCTCTCTGGCGAGCACATGGAGGGCTGTGCCCCCCCAAAGAAATGCCACCCCACACCATGACTGACCCACCGCCCAAACCGGTCATGACTGGAGGATGTTGCAGGCAGCAGAACGTTCTCCACGGCGTCTCCAGACTCTGACTCTGTCACATCTGTCACATGTGCTCAGTGTGAACTTGCTTTCATCTGTGAAGAGCACAGGGCGCCAGTGGCGAATTTGCCATCTTGGTGTTCTCTGGCAAATGCCAAACGTCTGCACGGTGTTGGGCTGTAAGCACAACCCCCCCTTGTGGACGTCGGGCCCTCATACCACCCTCATGGAGTCTGTTTCTGACCGTTTTGCAGACACATGCACATTTGTGGCCTGCTGGAGGTCATTTTGCAGGGCTCTGGCAGTGCTCCTCCTGCTCCTCCTTGCACAAAGGCGGAGGTAGCGGTCCCTGCTGCTGGGTTTGTTGCCCTCCTACGGCCTCCTCCACGTCTCCTGATGTACTGGCCTGTCTCCTGGTAGCGCCTCCATGCACTGACACTAACGCTGACAGACACAGCAAACTTTCTTGCCACAGCTCGCATTGATTGCCATCCTGGATGAGCTGCACTACCTGAGCCACTTGTGTGGGTTGTAGACTCCGTCTCATGCTACCACTAGAGTGAAAAGCACCTCCAGCATTCAAAAGTGACCAAAACATCAGCCAGGAAGCATAGGAACTGAGAAGTGGTCTGTGGTCACCACCTGCAGAAACACTCCTTTATTGGGGGTGTCTTGCTAATTGCCTATAATTTCCACCTGTGTCTATACCATTTGCACAACAGCATGTGAAATTTAATTGTCAATCAGTGTTGCATCCTAAGTGGACAGTTTGATTTCACAGAAGTGTGATTGACTTGGAGTTACATTGTGTTGTTTAAGTGTTCCTTTATTTTGTTGAGCAGTGTATTAAGAATGGTCTTAGGCCCCATAAAGTTCATAAACAAGATGGGCTTGGCCACCCCACCATCATACTTGAGTCTTTAGCCACCCGCAATATATATATTAGTGTTGGTCTTAGGCACTTATAAAGTCTGTAAGTCCACAGATCTAGGATCAGTTGACCTCCATATCGTGTTAACATTAGTCACAAATATCTGACTTCAGAATAGTCCTATAGCGGTTTCTTCATTAAGACTTATATACTATATACTTATGTCATGCAATAAAATGCAAATTAATTACTTAAAAATCATACAACGTGATTTTCTGGATTTTTGTTTTAGATTCTGTCTCTCACAGTTGAAGTGTAACTATGATAAAAAAATTACAGACCTCTACATGCTGGTAAGTAGGAAAACCTGCAAAATCGGCAGTGTATCAAATACTTTTTCTCCCCACTGTAGTTTGGCTTATATGTTTGACTTGGTGGAGTGGAGCAGAGAGAGGGGGATGGGAGCAGAGAAGGGATAGGAGGCTGATCATTGATTGGCTGTAGTGTAGGGTGTGTCCATACAATGTATTCAAAATTCCAACTGCTAGCTCAAATTCTCACTCAAATGTACCACTAATATGAAAATCTTCCACAGACTGTCTTGCAGACCACTATGCACTGACAAAACATTTAGTGTTACAAATCAAAGCTTAACATTAAAATATGTGATTTCAAATGACTAAATAAAATTCAGACAGGCCTGCAATGTGCTCTCTAACATAAACATAAACTGTGTTGTTTGCTGTAGACCTTTTCACAGATATTAGCTGACGATACACAACTAATTTTTCTCCTTTCCCCCTTCTGATAACCAGGTGGCGAATCGCATCTCTGCATGTCTGGCAGACATATCAGTATGGATGACGGATTCACCACCTCAAGCTGAACCCTGGCAAGACGGAGCTGCTCTTCCTCCCAGGGGAAGGACTGCCCGTTCCATGATCTCGCCATCACAGTTGACAAAACCCGCTGTGTCCTCCTCCCAGAGTGCGAAGAGCCTAGGCGTAACCCTGGACAACACCCTGTCGTTCTCCGCCAACATCAAGGCGGTGACCCGCTCCTGCCAGGTTCATGCTCTACAACATTCGGAGAGTACGACCCTGCCTTACACAGGAAGCGGCACAGGTCCTAATCCAGGCACTTGTCATCTCCCGTCTGGACTACTGCAACTCGCTGTTGGCTGGCCTCCCTGCCTGTGCCATTAAACCCCTACAACTCATCCAGAATGCCGCAGCCCGTCTGGTGTTCAACCTTCCCAAGTTCTCTCATGTCACCCCCCTCCTCCGCACACTCCACTGGCTTCCAGTTGAAGCTCGCATCCGCTTACAAGACCATGGTGCTTGCCTATGGGCTCGGCAGTGAGGGGAAACGGGCACTCTGTACCTTCGGGCTCTGATCAGTCCCTACACCCAAACGAGGGCATTGCGTTCATCCACCTCTGGCCTGCTGGCTCCCCTTCCTTCTGCGGAAGCATAGTTTCCCGCTCAGCCCAGTCAAAAAACTGTTCGCTGCTCTGGCAGCCCCCAATGGTGGAACAAGCTCCCTCACGACGCCCAGGACAGCGGAGTCACTCACCACCCTTCCGGAGACATTTGAAACCCCACCTCTTTTAAGGAATACCTGGGATAGGATAAAGTAATCCTTCTACCCCCCCCCCCCCAATTGTAAAGTGATTATCCCCACTGGCTATAGGGTGAACGCACCAATTGGTGAGTCGCTCTGGATAAGAGCGTCTGCTAAATGACGTAAATGTGCCCTTGAGCAAGGCACTTAACCCTAATTGCTCCTGTAAGTCGCTCTGGATAAGAGCGTCTGCTAAATGACTAAAATGTAAATGTAAATGTAAATATAGGAGCAGTTGATCTCCACAGAATGTTAGCAGCCACTAATATCTGACTTCTGTATAGTCTATAGCGATTTCCTTCATTCAAAACTTATATTTGGCTTATATGTATGACTTGGTGGAGTGGAGCAGAGTGGGGGAGGGAGCAGAGAAGGGGATAGGAGGCTGATCATTGATTGGCTGTAGTGTAGGGTGTGTCATACAATGTATCAAATTTCCAACTGCTAGCTCAAATTCTCACTCAAATGTACCACTAATATGAAAATGTTTCCACAGACTGTCTTGCAGACTACTAAGCACTGACAAAACATTTAGTGTTACAAATCAAAGCTTAACATTAAAATACGTGATTTCAAATGACTAAATTAAGTTCAGACAGGCCTGTTATGTGCTCTCTAACACAAAACATAAACTGTGTTGTTGTCAACCATTTCATAGATCTAGGATCAGGTGACCTCCACAGAATGTTAACATTAGCCCAAAATATCTGACTTCTGCAGAGTGCACAAAAGTACCAAACTACCAAAAGTTTCACAGGTCAACACATCTCTGCCCAGGGTTGCCATGTATGCTTTTTTTTGTGGTTTATTGAGGTACTTTGGAAATTTTTGCCGTAGGTGAAACGTTTTTGGTCGCTGGATGCAAGTTTTTTTATACTACTTCTATATTGCAACTATCAACATGGCATTTTAAAAAATCTATTAATTTCCCTGTAATCTGCTGAAATTGTGCTAGTTTTCAGGCTTTGAAGGCAGGTTTTGCGTTGACCTTCCTAGAAATTCGTAATTGATCTGGCAAGCCTGTCTCTGCCTTGAGCACGATCACCAGTAAAGTAGCTGGGCAGCACCTTTTTAAGGAAGAGGAGGATGGGTTGCAGATGTTTACGTTTCATGCAAGAAGGTAAGCTATATTAACTAAACTGCTAACCAATATTTTTAGCTAAAATTGAATTTGTATTTGGTGTATTGGCAAGCAATGCATGTTCCCGTTGTCCTTTATTATGATTAGTTAATGTTAGCTCACATATGTCTTTCGGTGGAATCCAACATGCATTGACAATGTTTGGTCAGATATACTGCGTCATGACCGATTGAAATTGGTAGGCTTATCCAAAACAATTCATACATATGCAATTGTTACTTGCATGTTTCTACCTTATACTTATTTACTGCTTGCTAAGGGTTAGCGTGCTAGCTAACGGTTAGCGTGCTAGCGATGCTAACGATGCTAACGATGCTAGCTTTCTTTTTTTTTGTATGATGCTAGCTATGGTGGCAAGCTAGCTAATAAGTTTAGCATAATTGGTAAACATGTCTTTGATTCAGAATACATCAATACATTGTGGTTAACCCAATGTTACATGCATTGGAAAATAAAATTGCTAGTGTAACTTGAATTGGTTTACAAGCTAGCTAGAAAAGCCAGTTCATTTTCATCTGTTTTTGTCAAGCTATAAGCCTGCATGTGTGCTAAAATATTTAATTAAATCCCCTCATTAAATTAATATATTTAGTTGCACCTGTTTTTTTATAGCCCTTACCCAAAGACAAATTTTTTCCGTTGGAATAATTTGGATGAAAATAAGAAATATGTGAAAGAAAATAAGAAATAAGTGACCAGATTTTGTTATTGAAAAGCATGGACATTCACATATGTCCATGCTCCTTATTCCCTACACTCATTTTTAAAGATCAAAAACAAAATGGAAGATAAGAGTCCAGGAACATACAAAGCAACCAATGTGGTATGTTTTAAGGCTTAGCCTAGTTTTTTCTGCTTCGCCTAGTATTTAGAGTATGCTTTGCTTGCTTTAGCCAAACCATTCATACTGGTTCTATTTTAGTCTATCCATAAAAGCAGATTCAGTTTTAGTTGTATCCAGGAACTTGCATAATCTGCTTATGTTATGCTTATACTTGCTTTTTTTTACCTTGAAAGTAGTCTTAAAAAAGGAAATTGTAACAGATGTTTGTTGGACCTCTATTAGTCAATGATATCAGTCATTGGTGTCCCCCAGCCCATCCCCGATGTTGTGTGCAGAGCAATCTTGTCATTCTATTAAGTCTCAAACTATTCTTTTTGTAACTTGTCTTCCCTTACAGAGGCACTGCAGAGGCTAAGAAGACGCATGGGAAACTCTGAAGAATCATCATTCAACTTGTGAGGCCAGATATGAAAAGGAAATTATAAATCCAGAAGCTCAGGTTTGTCAGTTGTTTAGAGTGAGGATACTGGGGATGATTGAATCGTTATAATATCCTATTGCCTAATTTGCACATGACTAATATCATTTATTGTATCCTTAGATACACGGAGGTTGCCAGTTCCTCTGGGTCGATAGTCCATGTTTTGGATGATGCACCGCCATTGATCAGAACAGACAGCATATACGTAAGTTTGTCATTCAAGTGTCATTCAACACCAGCAGATACTATAAGTTCTTGTGAATCAGCTTGTAAATCAAAGATGGGCAAGTCTGCACTATCATCAAAAAGCACTTCTGTCTGTTTTGCGAGCAACCGCAACCGCAATCCAAAATCGCCCATCATTTAGAACATAAACATGGGGATGAAATGGAAGTAGCTACTGCACTTCAGTTTGCAAAGAAGTCAAAAGCTAGGAGACTTCAGCTGAATCTCCTTCGCAAGAAGGGAAACGGGCACACAACATTCAGGCACTTAAAGAAGGAAAGGGGTTTTTGGTACCATGTAAGCAAACAAGTGATGACAAGAGCAATCACCAGGGACTATCAGCATTGTTTTGCCTGCCATGGGCTTCGTTAAACGCAAATCTATGTGGAGGCATGTGGCAAGGTGCACACTAGCACAAAATGTTTCGTAAGGAGATGCCTGGCAAAACCAGAATCCAGGCAATCTGTGCTAGGGCTCAACCGGTTGCTAAAGGAGTCAGCGAGAAGGTCTGGAAACTTGTGAGTAACATGGCTCAAGATGATGTAGCCCATGCAGTAAAAGAAGACAGATACATCTTGGCATTGGGTGAAAAACATGTACAACAAGAAAAGGGGAGAACCCCTCACAACACCAGCACATTTCGTCAAACTTTGCGAGAACTAGGGGGGGGGGGGGGGGGGGTGGAGACTCGTGATTAAAGGTAGAAAGTGACACCACTGAAAAAAGATGAAGGATTATATCAACCCACAACACTTCCACCACATCATAAAAGCTGTCAAAGAAGTGACTGGCTTTGATGAAAAGACAAACAAATTTGAAAAAGCAACCTTGGCCACAAAGCTTGGGCAAAGCATCCAGAAAATTGCAGACGTCATGGAGGGTGAAGCTCTTATTACCCAGAATGAAGAAAAGTTGAAGCTAGTCCAAGACTTCCAAGGCATCTACCGTCTTCGCTGGAATGAAATGATCTCTTTTGCTGCATATCGTACACGAACAGAGGAAATGGAACGCACCGCAGCTTATTCCATTAGCAGATTATGTTAAAAAAATGCACATGTACTTAGATGAA
Source organism: Coregonus suidteri (assembly GCA_036851935.1). Classification (NCBI taxonomy): domain Eukaryota; kingdom Metazoa; phylum Chordata; class Actinopteri; order Salmoniformes; family Salmonidae; genus Coregonus; species Coregonus suidteri. Next base: position 1,309,939 of record CM072257.1, on the reverse strand, counting down.
AAGCAGAAACAATACTACAACCAACTGTGCGATGAGAAAACCTCAAGAAAATGGAGCAATCTAGCAAAAGTGATACTGGCTCAGATGATTATCTTCAACAGGAAAAGAGAGGGAGAGGTGTCAAAGATGTATGTGGCAACATTTCACTCCAGGGACAAATCCCCACTTACAAAGATGTTGCAGTGGCGCTAACAGAGGTTGAGAGACTGCTCTGTGCGCATTTTGAACGCATCGAAACCTGTGGGGGAAGCGTGGCAGGAAGGTGCCTGTAATCCTCACTCCGGTGATGGTGGAATCTTTAGAGCTGCTTATCAAGAGCGGTGCTCATGTGGAGTGAGCGAAGGTAATATCTACTTATTTGCCAGGCCAGGATATGATACACATTTTCGAGGGAATGACTGCATCCGCGTCTATGCCAAACAATGTGGTGCCAAGTTACCTGAAGCATTGTCATCAACTAAACTACGAAAAACAGGTTGCCCACCCTCTCTAGAGTGTTAATCTCAATAGGCCCTTTTCACGTGACGTCAGACAACTTCCGTTCTGCCGCGATGCAGGTTATGTTTACATCCGGTGTCGCTTTAGGAACGCTTAGCTAGTAGCACATCATTATGGAGTTCACCCAGCCAGTCCCTTTCACATCTGCCACCAATACGACTTAACGACGTAGAACGACTTGCTGACAAGTGGTCCCCTTACTTCAAGATCGAAGCTTGATAAAGGCTACAAGTTCTTCGTTGAAGGTTACCTGTTTGATTATGAGGTACGTGTTTATCTTTTATTTAGCTTAAATTAGCCCTATTGCTAGCGAAGGTTATGAGCTGACGAGTTTCTGTTTTGCAGCCTCTTTTTAATATTACTGCTGTTTGTATCGACCGTAAGATAAGAGTCAGTAATGTATTAATGGCTAATGCTGCGCCCTTTCTCCCAATCACTGTATTGAAACAGTCTCAAGTGTAGTTAACGTGAGGTGACAGTGGAGAGGGCGATGTTACAGGTCCATGAAGAAAAATGAGGAGGCTCATCGGCTTCAGGTTTCTCAGATAAACAGTTCTCTAACATTATGATAAGATAGGTTAAGATAGATAAGTTTTCTTTTTGTTGTGTTTTGCTGCGGTTGCAGATTTAATAAGAATGATTCCACAAAGTTCCACTGTGGATCAGTTTGTTTCTCAGTCTGAGCTCTGATTTTTGTATCATTAAACTTAATACACAACGAAATTCTTACAAACCGATGTGGGGTTGTTGACGGCAATAAAGACTGGGAAAGATTCTGTGATAACTCAAAATGTTCAAATTTTCGATAAGTGTTGGCACTACTTGTCAAAGGTTTCAGAACAGCCAATTTTTCTTAATTAAAAAAGAAATTGGGTTTTGAAAATTGTGTACAGTAGTTTATAATGAAACGCAGAATTTTTTTTTGTAAGTACAGCACTAATTGTTATGTCTCTATGAACAGGTTACACTAGACTCTGCAGAGGTTCCTGTGGTACTCAATCACATGTAATGTTCCTGCTCTGCTGGGAAAGCACTATGTAATCACATAGTAGCACTTCTTTTTCAAAGTGCTCACTATGTTACCATGGGCTTTAAGACAGTGCCATTGCCTCTGTCATGCACCAGCGCACTGCAGACCTGGCACCGGCCTAGGACACAGGTCAGACATTATTTGTTACACTGATGCAGAACTTTGCAGTTTGTATTGACTTTTGACAATGTATTGTTCATCATTATTATATCACAGGGAATTGTACCAGAGGCCACCAATGATATGGCGGTGTGTAAACCAGCGGCTAAGAAAAAAAACAAGTGTCAGAGCTGGTGTGAAGTGCACACTGTACCGAGCCTATGATGGTGAGTCTGAATGAGCCCCCGCCTGTACTAGAGCACAAAGACTTTAGTGCATTTCTAAAATAATACAAACATAAAAGTGATTATTATTTGTTACTTTTTATATAGACTTTCAGTGGATATTTTTTTATATTGTATTAGAAGCATGTACGAGACTGGATGAGTGTGGTTGTCTTTTTTTTAGTGAAAAAGATAAGGTGCATTTAATGAAATCTAAACTTGACATATCTCACTTTCATGCCAGGGCCTATTCCGGATCCTCACGTCATGGCCAGTGCTGAGAAACTGAAAGACATCCGTCCACAACCAGGGATTTGCAAATTGCTGCACGGGCTTGAGGGCCCTTAATTTGGTGGACTCTAAATTTGGCCCTGTGCCATTTGGGTCTGTGCTTTCTTACCAGTGCCCTCTAGAATTAAGTAGAGATATTATTAAACACCCTGGTGCCAGTGAGTTTCCTCAGTTGCCTATTGAAGGTTACAACTTTAAATTTCCCATTGATTTTGAGCCCAACTACATACAACAATGTCATTTGGACAGCCTGATTGTGTCAGAGGAGATGTCTGCTGCTATTGAAGCAGAAACAAGAATGCAGTCAGAATGCCAGCTGTGGAGCCAGGTACGCAAACCCCGACTGACAGCCAGCAGATTCCGTGAAATATGCCATGTTCGTGGGGAGTTGTCTGCCAAGGCTTTGCAAACCCGCATTTCTGAGAGGAACTCCTCAGACAGCTGCTATGAGAAGAGGGTTGGATCTGGAACCTGAGATACTGAGGCAATATTCTGATTTTTGTGATGTCTCTCTGAAACAATGCGGGGTCATCATCCACCCTGATTCACCTCACCTTGCAGCCAGCCCGGATGCTAAAGTCTTCTGCCCAACAGAAGCACCACCATTTGGTCTTGCTGAGGTTAAGAGTTGCGATGTTGAAAATGTTACCCAAGTTAAACACCTGATCACAGTTAAAGGCCAGGCCTGCCTTAAGAAGAGCCACAAATACTACTATCAGGTTCAAGGCCAACTCGCCTTAAGCGGACTTCAGTGGTGTGACTTCATTACAGATTTCTGTTTGTTGTTTGAACAAAATGGTACACTGCAATAGCATCTTCTCGAAGATTGTGCCATGCTTCGGTGTTGGATGGGATACTGTTGCGATACAGACACCGGGAGAAAAGAACAGCTAAATTAACATTCAGCTTTGACCAGGAATCAATATTTATCTAGCTATCATGCACAACAGTATTTGAATAGGTGAGTTACTATACATTCATGAATAAACTAACTGCCTTACAAAGGGTTAGATAGCTAGCTAAGTAAACTTGTTACATTACAGCCAGGCAGCAATGTAACGCTACCTTTTAACGTTATCGGTATCTGGTACTAAAGTTGTTGTTTAGCTAACGTTAGCCCACTTTTAAGTAACTAAGGCAGTGAACAATTATGAATTAACAATAACGTTAGCAAGTTACAAACCATTGCATATACGTAAACATTATTACTCTTAACTTTACTAATTTAACTTAAACGTACCTTTTGGAATTTTCTTCAAGTAGCTAGCTTGCTAGTTAGTGGTCAACAGTTGTATATACAGAACAGGACCAGTTTGCTGACTTCTTGGGTCATGACATTCGGATTCATCGAAAGTTCTACCGTCTTCCAGAGGGAACGCTTCAGTTGGCAAAAATAAGTAAAATACTGATGGCGTGTGAACAGGGCAGATTGGCAGAGTTCAAGGGGAAAACTCTGGATCAAATAACCATCAGTCCCAGTGGTAAGTTTACCCCCAGTGTTTAGTTTAATGGCAAAATGTTTACACTTTGATTTGTTTTGCGCAGATTTAGCTTGCCTCAATTTACCATTCTTCCTTTGGCTGTCTTTTACAAACTGTTATGTCTGAAGAAATGGATGCTGCAGCCACTGATTGCGCATCAGAGAGTGACTCTGAGAGAGAGGAGTCGTCTGAAAAATCCTATGAAGGAAATCTGACAGGTATGCCTATACCTTATATATATATATATATTTTTTTTTTTTATACACATGGACCTATTCTTAATTACAATGTACTGTTCAAAAATGACATGTTTTCCACTGATATTTTCCAGGAGAGATGTCAGCAATTCAGGCCAAAAGGCCAATGACCAAGGAAAAGCTGGGACAAAAGAGAGGCCCACACGGTAAGCATGTTTCCTGCTGCCTTCATTCAGTGCATTTTCACTCTGGCAAAAAATGCTGACTCTTATTTGTTATGCACTGATTTAACTTGCCTCAATTTACCATTCTTCTTTTGGCTGTCTTTTACAAACTGTTATGTCTGAAGAAATGGATGCTGCAGCCACTGATTGCGCATCAGAGAGTGACTCTGAGAGAGAGGAGTCGTCTGAAAAATCCTATGAAGGAAATCTGACAGGTATGCCTATACCTTATATACACATGGACCTATTCTTAATTACAATGTACTGTTGGAAAATGACATGTTTTCCACTGATATTTTCCAGGAGAGATGTCAGCAATTCGGGCCAAACAGCCAATGACCAAGGGAAAGCTGGGACAAAAGAGAGGCTCACACGGTAAGCATGTTTCCTGCTGCCTTCAGTCAGTGCGTTTTCACTCTGTAGTGTCAACTTATGGCTGTACTGTGCTGGTCCAGATCAATTCTGTCTTCATCAGTTAGTGTATTTCCAACCATGCCAGCACAGAACGGTTGAGTTTGGATTGTACACAAGTCAAGACATTAGATCTGGAATTAGTGTGTCAGGATAGATGATAACACAGAAGGATTACCACACTTTAGATTGTTTTTCTTGGAGGTAGGGAACTTGATTGAATACTTATTGCTTTTATTAGAAGGTTTACATTGCAAACAGATTGTTGGGCTTAGATTCCATACAGATTGAGTCTGCCTTGATGTCAGCATTGCACATTCTTCTCTCACACGCTTATCTATGTAGTTATTTAGTTAGGATTGTTAGCTTAACTTCATCACACTCTGAATATATATCTGCAACCTTGTAGAGTTAATAGAAAGAGAGGTTCAAGTTCATTGTAGTCAACCTTTTAATAAAAAAATAAAAAAATGTGTGGCATAATGTAGTCATGTATAATGCAATCTCTTTCCAAAGGTGCCAAAGGAACAAAAAGGTATTGGTCGACAATAGAGGTGGATGCAGTTGAAGATTCCTTGATGAATTTTATCAGAATGGGAAAAACGCCTGGAAAACAAGACTGTGAGAAATGCATTGCTGCTTCTCCCCAAGCACTAGTAAACAGGGACTGGAGAGCGGTGAAGTTCTATGTACACAACAGAATAATTGCAGATCAGAGAAAATAAGTGTAGACTAGGGTTCTGCTCTATCCAGATTTTCATTTCTTATATAGTAGCTAGCAACTGAATGTCACTTTTGTTTTCTTTGTGATCTTGGGTTTCTTAGCTTGTATTACATTGGAGAAATTAAGGTCCTTAAATGGTTATTCCTTAGTTCTTAAGGTTCCTGAGAGAACTCGGTTCTGCTTTATTTTGAAGTTCTTATGAATGTTTCATATTACAGTTGAAGTCGGAAGTTTAAATACACCTTAGCCAAATACACATTTAAACTCAGTTTTTTCACAATTCTTGACATTTAATCCTAGTAAAAATTCCCTGTCTTAGGTCAGTTAGGATCACCACTTTATTTTAAGAATGTGAAATGTCAGAATAATAGTTGAGAGAATGATTTATTTCAGCTTTCATTTCTTTCATCACATTCCCAGTGGGTCAGAAGTTTAGATCCTACCAAATACTAATTGAGTGTATTGCCTTTAAATTGTTTAACGTTTCGGGTAGCCTTCCACAAGCTTCCCACAATAATTTGGGTGAATTTTGGCCCATTCCTCCTGACAGAGCTGGTGTAACTGAGTCAGGTTTGTAGGCCTCCTTGCTCGCACACGCTTTTTCAGTTCTGCCCACAAATATTCTATAGGATTGAGGTCAGGGCTTTGTGATGGCCACTCCAATACCTTGACATTGTTGTCCTTAAGCCATTTTGCCACAACTTTGGAAGTATGCTTGGGGTCATTGTCCATTTCGAAGACCCATTTGCGACCAAGCTTTAACTTCCTGACTGATGTCTTGAGATGTTGTTGGTGTTCTTCGGCTTGCAAGCGTCCCCCTTTTTCCTCCAAACATAACGATGGTCATTATGGCCAAAATATTTTTGTTTCATCAGACCAGAGGACATTTCTCCAAAAAGTACGATCTTTGTCCCCATGTGCAGTTGCAAACCGTAGTCAGACTTTTTTATGGTGGTTTTGGAGCAGTGGCTTCTTCCTTGCTGAGCGGCCTTTCAGGTTATGTCGATATAGGACTCGTTTTACTGTGGATATAGATACTTTTGTACCTGTTTCCTCCAAAATCTTCAAGGTCCTTTGCTGTTCTTCTGGGATTGATTTGCATTTCCGCACCAAAGTACGTTCATCTCTAGGAGACAGAACGCGTCTCCTTCCTGAGCGGTATGACGGCTGCGTGGTCCCATAGTGTTAATACTTGCGTACTATTGTTTGTACAGATGAACGTGGTACCTTCAGGCGTTTGAATATTGCTCCCAAGGATGATGAACCAGACTTGTGGAGGTCAATGTTTTTTTTTTTCTTCTGAGGTCTTGGCTGATTTATTTTGATTTTCCCATGATGTCAAGCAAAGAGGCACTGAGTTTGAAGGTAGGCCTTGAAATACATCCACAGGTACACCTCCAATTGACTCAAATGATGTCAATTAGCCTATCAGAAGCTTCTAAAGCCATGACATCATTTTCTGGAATTTTCCAAGCTGTTTAAAGGCACAGTCAACTTAGTGTATGTAAACTTCTGACCCACTGGAATTGTGATACAGTGAATTATAAGTGAAATAATCTGTCTGTAAACAATTGTTGGAAAAATTACTTGTGTCATGCACAAAGTAGATGTCCTAACCGACTTGCCAAAACTATAGTTTGTTAACAAGAAATTTGTGGAGTGGTTGAAAAAACCGAGTTCACCTTTGGAGTGACTAAGGTTCTCCTGAATACTTCAAGGGTTTTTCAAGTTTGGAAGCCTGCTGATGACTTTGAATGTTACACAAAAATAAAAAACATTTTCCTAAACTATTCATCTGTTACTTGGATATATTGAATCCATTACTGAAATGGTTGTTCCAGTTTAAATACTTTACAGAAAAACTACACTAGAGCCGTTGCGTTGCCATCCGTGTCGCATCATTGTGGCATTCTACCTGCTACACTAGAAACAAACCAAAATCGATTTAAATTTAAACTTGTTACAGTTTTTCTCAATTGCTTACAAACAAATACTTGTACTTGAGACACAATGACCACAACATGTAACTCATGCACCAACCCCCTGAACCAATTCTGCTAAACTACAAGCACAATTCCTGCTTTACACTCAAATTGCAGTTCTACAACACACTTTTTTCAAAACACTACACACAAATCTTTGCATTTGGCACAATTTTCATGCAGAAAATCTATTGTTTTCACAATGAACACACTGCCATTCAAATATGCACACTGACTCATCACATGGGCAAACACCCGTCACACAGTTTTACAATTAGCAATCAGAGCTTTAGCATAAAAGGGCAACAGGTGAGCTCTTCTGTTTTGGAGCAATGGATGCCAACATTGGAAACAGCGGCAGAGCCAGAGGAGTGAGAGTAAGAGGAGGAGGACGGGGAGGACGAGGACGAGGAAGGCCAAGGACCGTAATCTCTGATGAGATCCGAGCCACTTTGGTTGATCATGTGGTCAACCATGGTCTAACAATGAGGGAGGCTGGGCAAAGAGTACAGCCAACTTTGAGCAGGTGCAGTGGAGCACCGGTTCATCTTCATTGATGAGGTTGGATTCAACCTCACAAAAAGAAGAAAGAGGGGAAGGAATATCATCGGCCAGCGTGCCATTGTTCAAGTCCCTGGCCAGCGCGGAGGGAACATCACAATGTGTGCAGCGATTACCCACCACGGCGTCATCCATCACCATGCTACCCTTGGCCCCTACAACACCGCCCATCTGATCACATTCCTGGACACCCTACACAACACACTCATTCCACCAGATCAGGTAGATGGCCCAGAGCAGCTCAGGTACGTTGTCATTGGGACAACGTAAGTTTCCACAGGGCTGCTCTGGTTCGTAACTGGTTCACTGCCCACCCACGCTTTTTAGTTGTTTATCTCCCTCCATATTTTTTTCTGCCTGGAGATGGAAAGTGTATGACCGAAATCCACAAACGCGTATACCTCTTCTCCAAGCTATGGAAGACGCATGTGGAGATATAGCAGCTGATGCTTTTCATGGCTGGAATCGCCATGCTAGGCGATATTTCCCCCGCTGCTTGGCCAGGGAAAACATTGCTTGTGATGTGGATGAGGTGCTGTGGCCAGACCGCAACAGAAGAGAGGATGCAGCATATTTATTTTTATTTTTAATTTATTTTTACTGTAACTGTATACATTAAATTATTCTGTTTTGTATGTAAACCACTGTATGTGTAACTTTGTGTTGGTTGGGAATGGGATGTACACTGTGTACATTGTTTTTGTGGGAAAAATGAAATATATTTGTTACCGTGTATTTGTGTGTTCTGAGTATAAAAACAATATTCTCAAATATTTTACAACACACTTATGTATGTACTGTCTGTAGTAATGGCAACACTGAACCAAAAAAAGGCCTAAGTCATTATGATGAATGGAGAAGAAGTGTTTTCCATTCATCATAGTGTTTTACATTGAGCACATCAGTGTTCAACTGGTTCTTATAAATGTCTATTCATATGATGGTTTGTGTGTGTCATTTGAAAACAAAATACCATTTTGATAAGAAATAACATGGTTTTGAATGTAAAGTTTCATTTTGCTGGAGAATTGATGGGTTTTGCCCATTGTGTGTGTGTTTTTTGATTTGTGTGTAGAGTTCTGAGAATATGAGGCATGCTTTCAGAAAATGTGTGTAAACAATCGAGAAAAACTGTAATTATTGTACGCTTCCTTTAGGCGCAACGCAGGCAGTTGGATGCTTTCATAGATTTCATAGGCGGCATTCCCTTCATGGCTGATGGCAATGCATTATAATGCAATGTACGGTCTCAATTAGGTGGTAAAATTTCAAGTGTACTTTTTTCAAGGAGTAAGTCACTTTAAGTGATTTCCTGATTATAGATTTTTTTTCAAACTCATGAGTGTAATTTCTGTGCTCCTATGATGTCTGGAAAGCATTGTCCTCGAAAGGTAGGTATTTAAGAGGGGTCCTTAATTGGTTACAAATACAAGACTGTGTGTGTGTGTGTGTGTGTCCAGTGTGTGTGTGTGTCCAGTGTGTGTGTGTGTCCAGTGTGTGTGTGTGTCCAGTGTGTGTGTGTGTGTGTGTGTGTCCAGTGTGTGTGTGTGTCCAGTGTGTGTGTGTGTCCAGTGTGTGTGTCCAGTGTGTGTCAGTGTGTGTGTGGGAGTGTCCTGTGTGTGTGTGTGTGTGATTCTAGTGTGTGTGTGTGTGGCTAGTGTGTGTGTGTCCATTGTTTGTGTCCAGTGTGTGTGTGTTCAGTGTGTGTGTGTGTGTACAATGTGTGTGTATCAAGTGTGTGTGTGTGTGTCCAGTATGTGTGTGTGTGTGTGTGTGTGTGTGTGTGTGTGTGTGTGTGTGTGTGTGTGTGTGTGTGTGTGTTCAGTGTGTGTGTGTGTCCAGTGTGTTTGTGTGTCCAGTGTGTGTGTGTGTATGTCCAGTGTGTGTGTGTTCAGTGTGTGTGTGTGTACAATGTGTGTGTATCAAGTGTGTGTGTGTGTGTCCAGTATGTGTGTGTGTGTGTGTCCAGTGTGTGTGTGTGTGTGTGTGTGTGTGTCCAGTGTGTGTGTGTGTGTGTGTGTGTGTGTGTGTGTCCAGTGTGTGTGTCCAGTGTGTTTGTGTGTCCAGTGTGTGTGTGTGTATGTCCAGTGTGTGTGTGTCCAGTGTGTGTGTGTGTCCAGTGTGTGTGTCCAGTGTGTTTGTGTGTGTGTGTGTGAATCTAGTGTGTGTGTGTGTGTCTAGTGTGTGTGTGTGTGTCTAGTGTGTGTGTGTGTGTGTCCAGTGTGTGTGTGTGTGTGTCCATTGTGTGTGTGTGTGAATCTAGTGTGTGTGTGTGTGTGTCCAGTGTGTTAAAGTTACTGAGGAACCACAAACATCATGAACCCTAAACACTGGATAGAGGGGCTCAGTGAATGTGGTGTAGAATGTGTTCAGGTGGGTCAGTGTGTCAGAGGAGACTCTGTAGAAGGACAGAGTGCCGGCTGGCCAGTCCAGATACACTCCTACTCTGTGGGAGCTGGAGGAGGGGACGTCTATGGTAGTGAGATTATTATTGTGACAGGCAGAGTAACGGTTGTCAAAGCAGAACAGACTCCAGGACTTGTCATTACATCCAATCCAACAGTCACCACCCCTTCCTCTCCTGCTGATTCCTTTATATGTCACTCCTATACCAGCCCATCTCCCACTCCACTCTACCTCCCAGTAACAGCGCCCAGTCAGACCCTCTCTACACAGCACCTGTCTACAGTCCTCAAATCTCTCTGGGTGATCAGGATACGGCTGCTCCTCTCTCCTCCATGTCACCTTTCTGTTCTCCTCAGACAGAGAGAGGAGTCTGTTTACTGTGTTTGGGTCCAGTGTGAGATCACAGACATCTGATGGATGAAACCAGACACAATATTAGAAATCATCATCATTCACATTAGAATGTTAACTCACTTTTCACTAATTCATTTAATGTAGATGTTTCTAGGTATCAAAAGGAGAAGTTAAGGTAACTTGAGATTTGTTGAATGATCATATGTTATACTGTATGGTAATATAAAACACACTTATTCCCATTAATTACACACACACACACACACACACCCTGAACACACACACATACACACTGGACACACACACACACTGGACACACACACACACACACAAGACACACACACACATCCTGAACACACACACACACCCTGAACACACACACACCCACACCTGTATGCATGCAAGCATGAAAACACACACACACACACACACACACACACACACACTGGACACACACACACATTTCTAACGTAAGACGAACAACGAATTCTTAGTCATATTCTTCACAGCAGTCAACACTCACATTTTCTAAGTCCAGGTTTCATTCTGTTCTCTCCACCATGTTCCACACTGTAGCGGTAAGCAGAAGAACAGACAGTCATTGAGGGATACACCTGAACTCACACACACACACACACACACACACACACAACACACACACACACACACACACACACACACTGGACACACATACACACTGGACACACACACACACACACACACACACAGTCAGCATATAACATTGTGTGTGTCCAGTGTATGTGTGTACCCGGTGTGTGTGTGTCCAGCATGTGTGTGTGTGGGTCCAGTGTGTGTGACACACACAAACACACACACACACACACACACACACACACACTGGACCCACACACACACACACACACAAACACACACACACACACACACACACACACACACACACACACACACACACACACACACACACACACACACACACACACACACACACACACACACACACACACACACACACACACACACACACAGTCTTTATATAACTTAGTCCAAGTGGTGGTCAGAATGTTTGTCTTAACTAGCCTGATAACTCCAACATGTCTGATATGAACATTGACATAAACCCTCTACATACTTGAGTTTCTCCAGTCTGCAGTGTGGATCCTCCAGTCCAGCAGAGAGCAGTCTGACTCCTGAGTCTCCTGGGTGATTGTAGCTCAGATCCAGTTCTCTCAGGTGTGAGGGGTTTGACTTCAGAGCTGAGACCAGAGAAGCACAGCCTTCCTCTGTGACTAGACAGCCTGACAGCCTGCAAAGAGTCAAATCATATTAAAACCACACTGCTATTCTTTGGTGGTGAAAATAGAGGCAGTATATTTTTTCAAAATTTTCAGATACATCAGAGTCCTGAAACCTGCCATATCTATTCATATATGTATATATACAGTACCAGTCAAAGGTTTGTAAATTAAATTATAGTAAAAAAACAGTCAAAAGTTCTTTACTATTTTTTACATTGTAGAATAATAGTGAAAACATCAAAACTATGAAATAACACATATGGAATCATGTAGTAACCAAAAAAGTGTTAAATAAATCAAAATATATTTTATATTTGAGATTCTTCAAATAGCCACCCTTTGCCTTGATGACAGCTTTGCACACTCTTGGCATTCCCTCAACCAGCTTCATGAGGTAGTCACCTGGAATGCATTTCAATTAACAGGTGTGCCTTCTTAAAAGTTAATTTGTGGAATTTATTTCCTTCTTAATGCATTTCAGCCAACCAGTTATGTTGTGACAATGTAGGGGTGTATTCAGACGATAGCCCTATTTGGTAAATAGTCCGTATTATGTCAAGAACAGCTCAAATAAGCAAAGAGAAACGACAGTCCATCATTACTTTAAGACATGAAGGTCAGTCAATACGGAACATTTCAAGAACTTTGAAAGTTTCTTCAAGTGCACTCGCAAAAACCATCAAGCGCTATGATGAAACTGGCTCTCATGAGGACCACCACATAAATGGAAGACCCAAGTTACTTCTGCTGCAGAGGATACGTTCATTCGAGTTACCAGCCTCAGAAATTGCAGCCCAAATAAATGCTTCACAGAGTTCAAGTCACAGACACATCTCAACATCAACTGCTCAGAGGGGACTGTGTGAATCAGGCCTTCATGAACGAATTGCTGCAAATATATCACTACTAAAGGACACCAATAAGAAGAAGAGAGTGGATTGGGCCAAGAAACACGAGCAATGGACGTTAGACCTGTGGACATTTGTCCTTTGGCCTGGAGTCCAAATTGGAGATTTTTGGTTCCAACCGCCGTGTCTTTATGAGAAGCGGTGTGTGTGAACGGATGATCTCCGCATGTGTAGTTCCCACCGTAAAGCATGGAGGAGGAGGTGTTATGGTGTGGGGGTGCTTTGCTGGTGACACTGTCTATGATTTATTTAGAATTCAAGGCACACTTAACCAGCATGGCTACCACAGCATTCTGCAGCGATACGCCATCCCATCTGGTTTGGGCTTAGTGGGACTATCATTTGTTTTTTCAACAAGACAATGACCCACATACGTCCTGGCTGTGTAAGGGCTATTCGACCAAGAAGGAGAGTGATTGAGTGCTGCATCAGGTGACCTGGCCTCCACAATCACCCGACCTCAACATAATTGAGATGGTTTGGGATGAGTCGGACGGCAGAGTGAAGGAAAAGCAGCCAACACGTGCTCAGCATATGTGGGAACTCCTTCAAGACTGTTGGAAAAGCATTCCAGGTCAAGCTGGTTGAGAGAATGCCAAGAGTGTGCAAGCTGTCATCAAGGCAAAGGGTGGCTATTTGAAGAATCACAAATATAAAATATATTTTGATTTGTTTAACACCTTTTTGGTTACTACATGATTCCATATGTGTTTTTTTCATAGTTTTGATGTCTTCACTATTATTCTACAATGTAGAAAACAGTAAAAATAAAAGAAAAACCTTGAATGAGTAGGTGTGTCCAAACGTTTGACTGGTACTGTATATAAATGAATGAATGTATAATTATTAACAGTAGATAACATGTTTCTAAACACTACTAAATTAATAATTGTGTGTGTGTCCTGTGTGTGTATCCAGTGTGTGTGTGTCCAGTGTGTGTGTGTCCAGTGTGTGTGTGTCCAGTGTGTGTGTCCAGTGTGTGCGTGTGTGTGTCTTGTGTGTGTGTGTCCTGTGTGTGTGTCCAGTGTGTGTGTGTTCATTGAGTGATACAGGAATATTGACCTCAGAGTCTCCAGTTTACAGTGGGGATTCCCCAGTCCAGCAGAGAGCAGCTTCACTCCTGAATCCTTCAGGTCATTGTTACTCAGGTCCAGCTCTCTCAGGTGTGAGGGGTTTGACTTCAGAGCTGAGACCAGAGAAGCACAGCCTTCCTCTGTGACTAGACAGCCTGACAGCCTGAAAAGAGTCAAATCATATTAAAACCACACTGCTATTCTTTGGTGGTGAAAATAGTGGCAGTATATTTTTTCAACATTTTCAGATATATCAGTGTCCTGAAACCTAACATATCTATTCATAAATGAATGAATGTATCATTATTAGATATGACAAATTATCATAACATTGCTTGTAGATAGAAACATGTATTGTATGAATATTTGAGTAGACTGACCAGAACAGTTTAAAAAGCAGTATCAGTCAAAAGACAGACAGTGAGGTATCAGATTTAGATTGTATTGAGTATACAGTCCACACCATATCTATTTTGACAGTGAAGATAACATTCTAAATGTGGCTCTATACTCCAACATTTTGGATTTGAGATCAAATGTTTCATATGAGGAGACAGTATTTAATGTCACCTTTTATTTGGTAGAGCATGGTGTTTGCAACGCCAGGGTTGTGGGTTCGTTTCCCACGGGGGGCCAGTATGAAAAAATAATGTATGCACTCACCAACTGTAAGTCGCTCTGGATAAGAGCGTCTGCTAAATGACTAAAATGTAAATGTAAATGTAAATATTTGAGGGTATTTTCATACATTTCTGTTTCACCATTTAGAAATGAAGCACTTTATGCATATATTCCCCCTATTTTAAGAAGTCATAAGTATTCTGACCAATTCACTTATAGTGTATTAAAGTAGTCAAAAGTTTAGTATTTGGTCCCAAACTCGTTGGTTGCATTTGCAGTTTGTTTGGTTGTGTTTTGGGTTATGTTTTGCCTAATAGTAACTGAATGGTGGATGATGACTGGAGTAATTTTCTGTCTAAGTGAGTAGATAACATGTTTCTAAACACTACCAAAAGAATCCTAGTGTGTGTGTGTCCAGTGTGTGTGTCCAGTGTGTGTGTGTCCAGTGTGAGTGTGTGTCCAGTTTGTGTGTGTGTGTCCAGTGTGTGTGTGTGTGTGTGTGTGTGTGTGTGTGCATTTGTGTGTGTGTGTGTGTGTCCTGTGTGTGTACTGATACACGTGCACACACAAACACAAACACACACACACACACACACACACACAAACTGGACACACACACACACACACTGGACCCACACAAACACACACACACTGGTCACACACACACACTGGACACATACACTGGACACACACACACACACACACACACACACACACACACACACACACACACACACACACACACACACACACACACACACACACACACACAGTCAGCATATAACTTAATCCTAAATGGTGGTAAGAATGTTTGTCTTAACTAGCCTGATAACTCCAACATGTCTGATATGAACATTGACATAAACCCTCTACATACTTGAGTTTCTCCAGTCTGCAGTGTGGATCCTCCAGTCCAGCAGAGAGCAGTCTGACTCCTGAGTCTCCTGGGTCATTGTTACTCAGATCCAGCTCTCTCAGGTGTGAGGGGTTTGACTTCAGAGCTGAGACCAGAGAAGCACAGCCTTCCTCTGTGACTAGACAGCCTGACAGCCTGCAAAGAGTCAAATCATATTAAAATCACACTGCTATTCTTTGGTGGTGAAAATAGTGGCAGTATATTTTTTCAAAATGTTCAGATACATCAGTGTCCTGAAACCTGCCATATCTATTCATAAATTAATGTATCATTATTAGAAATTACAAATTATCAAAGTATTGCTTGTAGAGAGAAAAATATAAAAGTACAAATATTTGAGTAGACTGACCAGAGCAGTTTAAAAAGCAGTATCAGTCAAAAGACAGACAGTGAGGTATCAGATTTAGATTGTATTGAGTATACAGTCCACACCATATCTATTTTGACAGTGAGATAGACACATTTTAAATGTGTCTCTGTACTCCAGCATTTTGGAATTGAGATCAAATGTTTCATATGAGGTGACAGTATATAATGTCACCTTTTATTTGAGGGTATTTTCATACATTTCTGTTTCACCATTTAGAAAAATAAAAGCACTTTATGTATCTAGTCCCCCCATTTGAAGAAGTCATAAGTATTCTGACCAATTAACTTATAGTGTATTAAAGTAGTCAAAAGTTTAGTATTTGGCTCCATATTCCTTGCCGACAATGACTACATCTAAACACTACTAAATTAATCCTGATAATGCCATGATTAAGAAAAATCATGAATGAATCATGAATAATAATGAATGAGAAAGTTACAGAGGCTACAACAAAACATGCTAACCTCTCACCATTAACCTCAAATAAAAGGTGACATTCTGTTCCGTCGCCTCATATGAAACATTCTATCTCAAATCCAAAATGCTGGAGCATAGCGCCAAATTTAAAACTGTAAGCTTCACTGTCCAAACACATATGGTGTGGACTATGTGTTTCTGGTAAACACATGAGGATCTGGTGAACAGTTACCACTTGTTGACCAACTACAGGAATACTGACCTCAGAGTATCCAGTTTACAGTGGGGATTCCCCAGTCCAGCAGAGAGCAGCTTCACTCCTGAATCCTTCAGGTCATTGTGTACTCAGATCCAGCTCTCTCAGGTGTGAGGGGTTTGACCTCAGAGCTGAGACCAGAGAAGCACAGCCTTCCTCTGTGACTCCACAGCCTGACAACCTGACAGAGAGATCATCATGAGTTCACAAACACACTGTTAATTTAACACCAGTAGTGTAGAAGGACAATGGCAGATGCATTTGGCTTATTCTCTCAAACAACATATAGATTCATCTTCTGTCTCCTAAAATTGTATGGTCATATTGTTATACTAATGTGAACAACAATGCACTGATTCAATATGTTTTCAATATATATATATACATATTAAAATATTTTTTTTTCTAATAATAATAGATTTTCTTCCTGATGATTAGTACTTCAATGACATTTTATGTACTCACAGAGCAGATCTGGAGGCTTTGACCCACTGTCGTTGACGCTTGTGCAGCAGCCTCAGAAGACTTTCCTCTGATCTGGAGTATTTCTTCAGGTCAAACACATCCAGCTCCTTTTCTGAAGCCAGCAACACAAAGACCAGAGCTGACCACTGTGCAGGTGACAGTTTCTTCTTCTGAGAGACTTCCTGATCTCAGGTAGCTTTGGATCTCCTCCACTAGAGAATGGTCATTCAGTTCATTCAGACAGTGGAACAGATTGATGCACCTCTCTGGAGAGGGATTCTCCCTGATCTTCTCCTTGATGTACTTGACTGTTTCTTCATGGCTCTGTGAGCTGCTTCTTGTCTTTGTCAGTAGACCTCGTAAGTGCTTCTGATTGGACTCCAGTGAGAGGCCCAGAAGGAAGCGGAGGAAAAGGTCCAGGTTTCCTGTCTCACTTCGTAAGGCTTTATCCACAGCACTCTTGTAGACAGTAACTTCAGTAACTTGCGGTTCGGCCATTAGATTCTCATTGTTGTTGATGAATGAGAGGAACACATATACAGCAGCCAGAAACTCCTGAATGCTCAGATGCACGAAGTAGTACACCTTGTCCTGGTAATGCCCACATTCCTCTTTAAAGAGCTGTTTGCACAATCCTGAGTACACTGAGGCTTCATTGACATCAATGCCAGCCTCTTTCAGGTCTTCTTCATAGAAAATCAGATTGCCCTTCACAAGCTGTTGAAAAGCCAGTTTTCCCCAGGGACAGAATGCTCTCTTTATTCCAGTGTGGACCTGTCTCTTCTTTCCCAAGATACTTTTCATTCTTCTGTTTGGTATGAAACTCCACAAGGTGTGAGTACATCTCAGTCAGAGTCTTTGGCATCTCTTCTCTCTTATGTTTCAGCATGTGTTCAAGGACTATTGCAGAAATCCAACAGAAGACTGGAATGTGGCACATGATGTGGAGGCTCCTTGATGTCTTTATGTGTGAGATGATTCTGTTGGCCAGGTCCTCATCACTGAATCTCTTCCTGAAGTACTCCTCCTTCTGTGGGTCATTGAACCCTCGTACCTCTGTCACCTGGTCAACACACCCTGAAGGGATCTTATTGGCTGCTGCAGGTCTGGTAGTTATCCAGAGGAGAGCAGAGGGAAGCAGATTTCCCTTGATGAGATTTGTCAGCAGAACATCCACTGAGGTTGACTCTGTGTGGTCACAACAGATCTTGTTCTTCTGGAAGTCTAGGGGCAGTCGGCACTCATCCAGACCATCAAAGATGAACAGAACTTTGTACTTTTCGTAGTTGGAGATTCTTGATTCTTTGGTTTCCATTGAGAAGTGATTGAGAAGTTCAATGAAAGTGTGTTTTTCCTTTTTCATCAAATTCAGCTCCCGAAAAGGGAATGGAAATACAAATTGGACATCCTGATTTGCTTTTCCTTCAGCCCAGTCCAGAATGAACTTCTGCACAGAGACTGTTTTTCCAATGCCAGCGACTCCCTTTGTCAGCACAGTTCTGATAAGTTTGTCTTGTCCAGTTAAGGGTCTGAAGATGTCGTTACATTTGACTGCAGTCTCTGGTCTTGCTTGTTTCCTGGTTGTTGTCTCAATCTGTCTCAGCTCATGTTCATTATTGACCTCTCCTGTTCCACCCTCTGTGATGTAGAGCTCTGTGTAGATCTTATTGAGAAGTGTTGGGTTTCCTTGTTTAGCGATCCCCTCAAATACACATTGAAACTTCTTCTTTAGATTAGATTTGAGTTCACGTTGGCAAATCACAGCAAGCTCATCTGAATGAAGAAATAACACAGAGGATATTAATATTACGTATGTTTTAATGCCTACAGTATTGTGGGACTGTTATAAAGTTTGAAGAGGTCACTAGGTGTTGTGTTAAGGCTGCTACAATATCATTGAGTTACACAGCTACTTTAGCTGTACTTTAGCTACAGCTTTTAAATGTTATAAAACAGCATTCAACATGAGGCAGACAGCTCTTACTTTTCTCCAGTGTGTCAGCAAGCTCCTTCTGGTTCATTTTCCTCAGGACGTGCAGTGTGATCTTCAGAGCCCCCTCTCTGGCACTGCTCTCCTGCTTCTCATCTTCAGCATCCACCACTTCCTTATCCTGCTTCTGACTCTCAAAGCCTTCTGGGAGTTCTGGACTAAGAATCCTCTTGAACATCTTCAGCTCGTTCTTCACAAATGTCATAATATTCTCTTCAAGCAACTTAAATAAATCAAGTAAATTAGTTAAGCAAGAGACTAAATGCTTTCTCATTAACACATTAATGAATGTTTGAGAGATCAACTTTACTTGAGGTAAACACAAAAACAAATGTACATAACAGGACCACATACACTGAATATGGAGGCCAGGTCTGTTTGATGACTCTGGGAAGACTGACCACTGAGTATCTCTGACTCTGATCTCTCCTGTTGGTTTCTGGGACAAAACATGAGATTACATTTCCTCATCCAGGGAGTACACACACACACACACACACACACACACACACACACACACACACACACACACACACACACACACAGGGAGGGAATGTTGTGTTAGTAATATTGATTCAGGACTATGAAAATGGAAAAAATTATTAGCCTATGGATTATGAAAACAACAAAAAGAAATGGGAAAATGGGAGAGGAGAAATGACTAGAGCCAGTGTTGTGTTTAACTCACTGACCATGACCCATGAGTTCTTCTTACCTTTGTTCAGTAGAAAAGTCTCCCTCTCTAAACTCTATAGGAGGACTCATAGACCGTTTTACTCTTCATGGACACACAGCTGGGTACAGGGGAGGCTGGTCTCTCCTGCTTGATTGGGCTTCAACACAACAGAGACAAACATTACGTCTCTCATCTACTCTGAGCTCAGATGGGGAAACATAAGTAGAGTTCATTCCAAAACGCTATATATCCATTTTCAGAAATGTTCGTAAATTAGCTTTTATTGTTTAAAAGAAATTATGAAAGAGATTGGTGTGTTTTTTTTCTCCCATCTAATCATGGTATGGGGTTGTTCAATGACAGACATGTATTTGTTTAAAATCTATCACTTGATGGTTTCATTTCAGAGAGACAAATAATCATGTTTTTTTCAAAATGCTATATATCTGCCTCACTCTCAGAGAAATAAGTAGTACTGCTAGGTTTTACACAGTAATAATATATCTGCCTCACTCTCAGAGAAATAAGTAGTACTGCTAGGTTTTACACAGTAATAATATATATCTGCCTCAGTCAAACGTGACCGAACGGCTTGATCTTATGTAGCAAAATTTGAAATTGTGTTTTTACATTGGATAAAAGTAGAGACTCAGCTAGAAAAAGGTATATCATACACTACAGTTGAGGAACAATGGGAAAGTAATTCTGCTTTGAAAGATGATAAACTTGTAACCTCAATTTTGAGAAAATGGCCTTTGAATGTTTTGGTTCACCTACTGGAGAGCTCTTCTTTATCTACAGTGGTATTACTTTGGCAGATAATGTCACCCATCTAAATAAATAGTATATATATATATAGTTAACTAAATGTATGTTGTTTTTGGTTTATGTCAGTTTTCATTGTTTGTTATGCTATAAATTGTTATGTTATGGTTGTAAATGGTAAAATGAACTAGAAAATGTCATATTTTGAAATTCTGAGTAATTACTACTTTAGTAAGGATATGCTTTATTCAATACTACTGCAGTTACTAAATAATTCCAATAGATGGCAGCATAAGACCACAAATGACAATTTCAGAAGATCAGTTTTAGTTTTCTCCCTGGATACACCACCACTCCCCCTCACAGGAAAACTCCTGCACACGCGTTTTACTGTCCCTTTCCACACTGCTAACGCAAGAGGAACGACTGAAAAAGCATTTAACAGATTACTGTGAAATAATAAAATGATTATTCATGTTTATTATTAGCTGTTTTTTATGCTCATGTTTTGAAATTATACTTCATTACTATAACGATTATCAATAAGCCTGAACATTAATTTAGTCACCTCTGGTCGAGAAAAACGTATTTTCCTAGTACATTCATTGTCAGATTCATCAACCAGCAGCGAGCACTCTGCCTTCTAGCACAAGCGGGGGCATGTTGAGGTACATTTGCTACCCGGGAGGGTTGCATGATGTAATTTATTGGCGGGCTGGAAGACGCACTCTTGTCTTATCTATTCCGAGGTTGTTTAATCGATATATTAGATATTTTAAAATGCATGTATACTAGGGTTGAGGTTGGAGCATCTGACTAGTGATTATTTACCTGGGGTTCAACACCTGCTATAGTAACTATTTAATTGCTCTTCCAAAAGCATCATAGGCCTAATACGAGATATATAGCTAGCTAAAGTAATGAGTGACCATTTTAGAAAATCATGGGACATATAGTATTTGGTTGCAGGGCTATTTATGTCAATCATATTGCTGCTTGTAGCCTATAACTGATGCTTCGTGGTCTTATGCTGCCATCTATTGTAAATATTTAGCAATTAAAAGTTATTAATTCACGTACAGACGTTGGTGAGGCAGCTGAGAAATAAAGTGTATTAGATCAGTTTTCAAACCTGCCCCATGCCAATTGCTGGACCTTCACACAGAGGTTACTAGGTCACCCAATTCAAAACCACATTTGAAAAATAAAACAAATGTGTCTAATTTATCAAGTGTTCTGTTTTGCAATTATACATATAATAAAATAACAACAAAATAATCAAAACGCTATTTAATGCTATAATTGTATTTACTAAGATAATATTATTACGAAAATAGTTTCTAAAAGTGTTCTAGGCTACCCTACCCAAGAATTAGGGGGTTAGTGGTTACGGCTAAAATAGGTTATAAGTAGGGTAAGAGTTTCTGTTTAGCACTTTGTGACATCTGCTGGTGTAAAAGGGCTTTATAAATACATTTGATTGATTGTTAGGTTTAGGGTTTATATGGCAAAAAACTGTATGGGTTTATGGCACTCTTGCTCCTCCTTGTGGCCGTATGTGGGTACTACATAACTCATTCACGACACTTGCTAGGCTCATAATCTGAGGTAGCAACTGCGTCAGATCTACAAATCCATTAGCTAGACCACCCGATTAGACAACAATCACCCCATTATACCCATTTGGTTTGCAACTCAGTGAACCTGCGCAGCATTCGCTCAATTTGATGCCTACAAATGAAGAGTTCGATGCATATCAAATTATTATTTCTTAATTAAAAAATGTCTTCTGGCTGTTTAAATTGGCCACATCTTGAAAAAGAGGACAGGGACATGCGTTTTGTTTAGATTGTACACTTTTTTTCTTAAAACAAATATGGTTAACCATGACCAGAAAATGATTAATGGCTATCCGCCAGCCATCACCTCTTAAACTGTGTCTCACCTCACTATAGGTGACCACAACATGTACTCAGGTGAACAGTGTGCGCGCTCACCAAGTAGCCGTAACCTTGTTAATAATAAGTTACCTGAGGTAAACCTACAGGGTTAACGCTCACCAAGTAGCCATAACCTTGTTAATAATAAGTTACCTGAGGTAAACCTACAGGGTTAACGCTCACCAAGTAGCCGTAACCTTGTTAACAATAAGTTACCTGAGGTAAACCTACAGGGTTAGCGCTCACCCAAGTAGCCGTAACCTTGTTAATAATCAGTTACCTGAGGTAAACCTACAGGGTTAACGCTCACCAAGTAGCCGTAACCTTGTTAATAATAAGTTACCTGAGGTAAACCTACAGGGTTAACGCTCACCAAGTAGCCGTAACCTTGTTAATAATAAGTTACCTGAGGTAAACCTACAGGGTTAACGCAGGCAGGTCTCATTGATAACAATAGTGAAGCTGGCATTGTGACACAGAACAATGGGCTGGGAATAGAACGTTCTGAAGGGAAGTCGGTGTCACGGAGCTCAATAGAACTAATAGGAGCTGGTAGGGTGAAAAATGCCCAAACATAATGCCTGTTTTTTTCTCGATTACTTCATAACCAGGGACAGAAGGTAATATTATGAAACTGGGCTCCATGGTGGATGCAATTAACTAGTTTTATCAGAAATAAACGTTGTAAAAAATGTCACTTGATGCGCCCCGAAAATAATATTCAAAAGTTCAGTCCTTGGACACAGAGGGGTTAAACACTAAAGTTACCGTCCATCTAGTGAAGAGAGGAGAACCGGACAGAGGGAGCGTAGGCCAGCATCCGTCAACGAGAGAGGGAGAAGCCCTCCACGGTATTTAACAGGTGGAAGAAACAACCAAGGAGCTTCATCGGTCCACAAGAAATGCAGGCAGCCGGTGATGATGTAGTGGTAGCTAGGATAACTAGGATGCTGCTGGTAGAGTCTAGCTTAGCTAGCTGTACCGACTAGCTTGGCTAGCTAGCAGGTCGTTCGTCTGTCCCTCGAGGATGATGACGAATCCGGTGAACCACAAGATGAAACAAGGATAGCGAGTGAAAAGGATCTGGCTACACTCATACTGTCACTGACCATTACGCAAAAAAAGCAAATTGAACAATAAACTTTGGTGTCTCAACACTGTAACGAACTCCGTCGTTATTCCCCAACATCACCTCAGTCCACTCTGCGCGTAACTGGACAATATGCTTGGCGCCAAACCGTACGTGGACGCGGACAGTTTCTGTACGGGGACACGGACAGTTCCAGAACGCGGACATGAGTAGAACCACACAATAAACTAAACCCAGTCTTTACACTGGCTTACATTAGTAATATTAATTTATTATTTTTTTATATGTAAAACAAATATTCAACGTTTTTTTATAACAATATTTTGAGATCTGGACCCATATCCACAAAGTATCTCCAGAGTAGAAAATGTGTCGTATAAGTGCTGAGAATAAAGCCATTTTAGTCCTACTCTTATGGGTATAAATTAAAGCTATGCTTGCTGAAGCCTCTTTATTCATAAGTGTCCCACCTAGTTGGCAGATATTTAGGACACCTCATGAGCTGTCCTAACTAGTTAAGAGGTACCAGCAGGTGTCTTGATAATAGAAACATGCAGCGAGTCAGTGGTTCCTGTGCAACATGTAATTGCTTTGGAGCAGTGGTGACCTGTCATTCAGGGCAGAGCCCCACCTGTTTAGCAGATGCTCTTACCCAGAGCGATTTACAGTAAGTGCATTAATCTTAAGATAGCTAGGTGAGACAACCAGATAATACAGTCAAATATACAGGATACAAACATTCAATTTCAGCTAAACAATGGATATATAGCGTTTTTGCAATAAAAATAATAATAATTATATACATCTAAAATCTATTAATTAAACATCTGAGAACATAAATATTGAAGGTACCCATAAGCAACCATTTCTGATTAAAAAAACACGTGAAAAATTGTGGAAATAGCATTTAGGAAATAAACTCTTAATAATTCTTAAACAAAATTGTCATCTCACCTCTTAGCTTTGGTGTCATGTTCCCCAGAGAGACTCATTTTTAGAGGCAGGGCCCCCCTCCTCTCCCTCCCCCAGAGAGACTCATTTTTAGAGGCAGGGTCCCCCTCCTCTCTCTCCCCAGAGAGACTCATTTTAGAGGCAGGGCCCCCCTCCTCTCTCTCCCCAGAGAGACTCATTTTAGACCACTGACCCCCTAAACAGAGATCCAACATGTTGGTTGTAGTTAACACAGTAATTATTGAATGTGAATTGTTATCATTTATTAATTATCTCTTACAAAACATTTACTAACAGACATATCGAAACAGTCAGGTGATTTAATGCAATCACATGAATATGTAGTTGTGACATCTCTTCTCCATGGTAACTGTCAATAATAATAATAATAAGTCACTGTTTGTTTAGGTAGTTATAGACAGTGCAGCAACACAAGGCCATGTCTCACACTTATTTGTATTCATTAAAAGTCGGCCATTTATTATTTTTGAATCTGTTCTTTTCTAAACATATCTGAGAATGTAGACAGAAGGGCTAAAACGGGCTTGATTGATCTGGGGGGGATCAGTGATCTATACAGAAAGGTTTTTTGCAACAATTAAAAGATTTTATATTATTTAAAGTAGGCTAGGTTATAATGTATAACAGTTTTTTTTTTGTTGTTGTGTAAAGCAGATCAAGGTCTATACCTCAGCAAGTGGCGACCCGTTCATTCAGGGCAGGTGGCCTTTCCTGTTTTGCATGTTATTGTGGCATTAATACATGTCACATATCAGTTTGCTAACAATGTAAAAAATATATACACTACCGGTCAAAAGTTTTAGAACACATTCAAGGGTTTGTCTTTATTTTTACTATTTTCTACATTGTAGAATAATAGTGAAGACATCAAAACTATGAAATAACACATATAGAATCATTTAGTAACCAAAAAGGGTTAAACAAATCAAAATATATTTTATATTTGAGATTCTTCAAATAGCCACCCTTTGCCTTGATGACAGCTTTGCACACTCTTGGCATTCTCTCAACCAGCGACCCGTCATTCAGGGCAGGTGGCCTTTCCTGTTTTGCATGTTATTTTGGCATTAATACGTGTCACATATCAGTTTGCAAAAAATTTAAAATAAATAAATATATATATATAATTGAGTTAATAAAGCCGCAAAAAAACTTGGTCTCTTTTTTGTTTTCTTGAGTAAGGCAGCTCCAAAATGCAGGTGTTTCAGCCTAGCTCAGTGCTTTCTGTGGTGGTGGGGCGGCCAGCGGAAAATACGGAGCGCTGCGCCGTGATTGGCTCACTGTTCTGTCACTCATGGGGACACTACGTCACTGCCAAGTCTAAGGGTAGAGCTAGAAAATTCAAGCCCCTTGGGTGCTGCCACAGAGTTACATTAGAAGTGCCCATACAAGAAGGTCATTGGCCAACAGATAAAATGACATCAAATCACATTATATCTACAGTAGCTTTGATTGGACTGACCATGTCAACATCATACTTTCAAAATCTTAGCCAGCAGTCATCATCATGAATCAAGTCGACAATCTACAGGCAAATCCTTTTTAATCCTTGTCATATGAAGAGAAATAATGAAGAGAAATGATAGGACAGCTGTTGGGACTCTGCTGTTGGGACTCTGCTGTTGGGACTCTGCTGTTGGGACTCTGCTTTATGTAGGCCCTAACAGTTTGTGGTCACCGTTTGTCACCGTTATAGTGCAATGAATGTATTGTTTAGTGTTGTGTTGTGGAGTGGCTTTGCTGGCATGCATCCCCCTTTATTTATGTTTTGCCCCACCAAGATTGACATGCTAAAATCACCACTGACCTCAGCTATAGCCTAGATGACCAGCCTAAACCTGGTCAGATCAGTTTCCATAACGTTATAGACATAACAGTAGCAGGACAGAGCTTGTAGCCTAGGCATGGTCTTTTTCACACCATTTCAAACGGAGACCATCAGGTCTGTCAGCATGATAAGTGATCATAGCTCAAACCTACTCTGACTATTGAATGTCTGACGTTGACCTAACCTTATAATAGTTTGTAGTTTAGCCTAGACCTACGAGAGTCTTCCCGCCTTTCCTACATATCAACACATTTATCCGACTTCTAATGTTACCGAGAAATATGTGCCACAGTTTCAACAGCCATTGTGTAACTGCGTAGGCTACACACTTACTTTCACGTTCATATGAGGAAATCACATAACTTCTTACAGTCGCTGGTGCAGCCGCCTGTTCTCTTGCAGATGAAGTAGCTTTTATAGGCGACTCATTCAACCAGCCTAAACAACAGTAAATAAAAGATGTCAAATGGTCAAAAGTCAATCCTGATATAGCCATGTACATCAAAGAGAGGTGTATTGCTACAGATGTAGGATCTTAATTTTAGCCAGTTTGCTACAGCAGGAAAATAATCCTGCAGCAACAGGACATTTTAATTATTATGGGACTGGCCGGCAGGGATGTAGCTCAGTTGGTAGAGCATGGCATTTGCAACGCCAGGGTTGTGGGTTCGATTCCAGTATAAAAAAAAAACATGTATGCACTCGCAATGTATGTAAGTCGCTCTGGATAAGAGCGTCTGCTAAATGACTAAAATGTAAAAAATCACCATGTAGAATTATGTGTACAGATGTAGGATCTTAATTTGATCACCGCCCACTACAGAATAACTTTCCCTCAACGCAGTAAATGTAAAACTTGTAGTGTATTTGAGGTTTTAAAAGGCTTCTGAAGTTTGTAATTTCCACTTAGAAATGGCAGACTTGAGTTTCCCTTACTAAAAATGTATCAACCGATACAAAAATGTCCATTAATTATAAATCACATTTACTGTTGCTGCAGGAATATTTTCCTGCTGTAGCAAACTGGCTCAAATTAAGATCCTACATATGTATGTGCAAATGTACTTGGCGAAAAAAAGGTGATTCTGATTCTGCAAATGTTGAGTCTCTAGATTCCCTTGCTGCTCTGGGGAAATAATGAAATGGAAATCATGGGCGATTTAAACTGGGACTGGTTATCTCCAAACTTTGAGACCATGTCATTTGTTATATTTCACCCAATTGATAAAGGAAGCTAGAAGGCTGAACCCAGAAGACAACTCTACATAAACACTAACTGATAATATCCTAAAATCCTTTCACTCATATTGTTGTGTCTCTTTGTTCTACGGACGTCGGGTAGCCTTTGATATTAATATTGTAGCAAACAGCGGGGGCAGGGCAGTGAACCCAGGTCGCTGGCCAAAACTAGGTTAACCCTATTGCTGCGATGGGAATTGTAACCTGTCTCACACTGCCCCCTATAAAAGCAAGTCTCGTGCTTCGACTACTCAGACCCCTCATATATCCGGGCCGTGCAATCTGATGGGCCTCACAGACACCATACTACTTCTGACACCAATGTAGCAAACAGCGGGGCAGGGAAGTGAACCCAGGTTGAACTTGTAAAAAAAAAGGCAAACAACCTACGCATCGCGCCATTGGCGCCAATTGGGTTACTTGGTTGGAATTGCATCATAGTAAATGGGAATAATGATGCATTTTATTTAGTAAAGTGGTTTCTTGCATCAAACACAACAACATTTTCAGTCACCTCCTCCTTGTGTGAAGGACAAGTAGATAAACAGGGTTAATGTCAAGCTCTGGATGTTTTTTGGAATGTCTCATGGAATGTAGGCTACATTGAACACCACACATTGGCTGCTACTGTAGGCTGAATGATAGAACAGCTATTTCCATGTTAAATGTTATTGGAGGCCTTTTTTACATTATGATCAAATAGCCTACTTGGTCTCTGTTTAAAACTGTAACTTAAAGTGGGTACAGCCTCAGTGTTCACAGTAAACTCACGCCAGAAGTTGCACAGATCGCTACACTATAGTAGAACTATGATACAATTACATTTATCAAAGGAAATGTGAAATGTAGAACTATGACGAATGAATATTGATGTATTGAATTCACAGGAGGTTGGTGCCACCTTAATTGGGGAGGACGGGCTTGTGGTAACGGCTGGAGCGGAATAGGTGGAATGGTATCATTAATATGAGCCGTCCTCCCCTCAGCAACCTCCACTGATTGAATTTGACTTGCCCACGTCCCAGTTAGCGCCATTTTTGTATGATTAAACTGTCAAGTCATTATATATTTTCCGTTCTGCTCAGAGCACCTTCCTGATGACTGCACTCTGTACATTCCTATGGATGAGGCCTGAGCTGGAATGTGAAGATAACTGAAGCTAGCTTTAGAAACCAGTATATCTAGCTCGGATCATAGTCCACCCCTCAGGCTAAGTTCAGGTTTCAGCATGAGGCAGGCATCAACAGCCGAGTTGTAGGCTACATTAGTTTTACTCCGCAGCCAACAGTTTTAAAATGTTGCATAAACAGTTTTACTCCAAACGCTGTACAACGTGACCTAAACGGTTTCTGTTGCCAAACGCTTTGCTACGGTGGGCACTAATGAACACACACAACCTGTTTTTGAGGAAGTGTAAGTTGTTGTTAGTCTTTTCCACAGTATTTATTTGTCTCTCTTTCACACAATATACCTTCCTGAGTGAAAAAAAGTTAATAGTAGATTAGAAAGAGAAAATGTTGTTGCTTGTTGTGTTTTAAGCCTGTTTTAAGAAGACAAGTCTATAGACCT
Organism: Coregonus suidteri; assembly: GCA_036851935.1. Taxonomy (NCBI): domain Eukaryota; kingdom Metazoa; phylum Chordata; class Actinopteri; order Salmoniformes; family Salmonidae; genus Coregonus; species Coregonus suidteri. The sequence goes on along the minus strand of CM072257.1, from coordinate 1,281,085 downwards.
ATGATACAGTACACTCTTAGAAAAAAAGAGTTCCAAAAGGGTCCTCTGGCTGTCCCCATAGGAGAACGCTTTTGGGTTCCAGGTAAAACCCTTCTGGCTTCCATGTAGAACCCTCTGTGGAAAGGATTCTTCATGGAACCCAAAAGAGTTCTACCTAGGACCAAAAAGGGTTCTACAAAGGGTTCTCCTATGGGGACAGCCAAAGAACACTTTAGATTCTAGATAGTGTAGGAGCGATCACCCTGGAGCACACAGTTGGAAACAGAATGAATTCACCCCACGCATCGAATTTATATCCAAAACATTTTAAGGAGTGTAGGCCTATTATAACACTGTCCAAAACATATCATCAACTATATGAATACACATAACAATATCATCAACTATATGAATACACATAACAATATCATCAACTATATTAATACACATAACAATATCATCAACTATATTAATATCATAACAATCATCGTCTTACCTTTTATATGTCTCTCAATAGAAGTAGAGTCTGGAATGATCATTCGGTGGTGGAAAGTTCCTTTAGTTTGTTCTGCTCATTTCCATATCAGGTTCTACCTGTTCTCTCTCCCACCTCCCTGTCTCTTTATAGCTCTTACAATGTGCCTTGGCTTACATTCTACAAGGGTCTGGAACTCCAAATGTAGTTCTGATTTAGTGTTCCAAATGAAAACATTTGATTAAACAGGTTAATATGGTTAAAATACATTAAGACTGAGTAATGCTGTGATTGTTTTTATTATTTTGTATTGAAATGTTTGACTTTATTTTCCCTATGTCCTTTCAATATATGAACAATTTGTGAAATGACAGCCTTCTGTAAATATGGACAAAAGTCTATGGATTCATTTGATGGTATGTGTCTTGCAACATTATGTAAAATGACAGGTTGAGAAACACTGCATCTTCCTAGGTGCATATGTGAGAAGGAACGCAAACTGTCTCCCTATGTGTGTGCCATCCCTAAACATCAAGTGTTTGTGGTTCATTAAAAATGTTTATTGTCAAGGTTGAAAAAAAAGATTTAAAAAAAAAAAAGTGTCTGGAACTCTATTGGAGGGATGTGACATCATTCTTCCACAAGAAATTCCATAATTTAGTGTTTTGTTGATGGTTGTCTTCAATTGGGTTGAGACCTGGTGACTGAGACGGCCATGGCATATTGTGAAACATCAGCAAGTTCAGCAGTCTTCATCAATGAAGCTCCTGCCAAACGTGCCCCAACAATCACCAATCGTTAAGCTCTTCCCGAGCAGGGTCGCAGTCTCTCTTCGTTGCAGCTCCTCTCTCCCCAGGGGTAACAGCTCCTCTCTCCCCAGGGGTATCAGCTCCTCTCTCCCCAGGGGTAGCAGCTCCTCTCTCCCCAGGGGTAGCAGCTCCTCTCTCTCCAGGGGTAGCAGCTCCTCTCTCCCCAGGGGTAACAGCTCCTCTCTCCCCTAGGATTTGAAGACATCGGTGGCTTAGCCCACAGCCAGTAGGAGGGTCCGGGAAGGAATTTCAACAGTTAAATCCATGAATACATCACCAGTGTATTGCCAAAAACCACTCATGTCTCTGTGTCTTGTCTGGTGTCTCTCTCCATCATGTCCTATTCTTCTGTTGCTGTCTCTGTGTCTTGTCTGGTGTCTCTCTCCATCATATCCTATTCTTCTGTTGTTGTCTCAATGTCTTGTCTGGTGTCTCTCTCCATCATGTCCTATTCTTCTGTTGCTGTCTCTGTGTCTTGTCTGGTGTCTCTCTCCATCATATCCTATTCTTCTGTTGTTGTCTCAATGTCTTGTCTGGTGTCTCTCTCCATCATATCCTATTCTTCTGTTGCTGTCTCTGTGTCTTGTCTGGTGTCTCTCTCCATCATATCCTATTCTTCTGTTGCTGTCTCAATGTCTTGTCTGGTGTCTCTCTCCATCATATCCTATTCTTCTGTTGCTGTCTCTGTGTCTTGTCTGGTGTCTCTCTCTCCATCATATCCTATTCTTCTGTTGCTGTCTCTGTGTCTTGTCTGGTGTCTCTCTCCATCATATCCTATTCTTCTGTTGCTGTCTCTATGTCTTGTCTGGTGTCTCTCTCCATCATATCCTATTCTTCTGTTGCTGTCTCTGTTTCTTGTCTGGTGTCTCTCTCCATCATATCCTATTCTTCTGTTGCTGTCTCTGTGTCTTGTCTGGTGTCTCTCTCCATCATATCCTATTCTTCTGTTGCTGTCTCTGTGTCTTGTCTGATGTGTCTCTCTTTAGTTTTGCAATCCAAATTTGGAGCTATTGGAATTGTAACATGTTGTCCAATGTACATGGTGTAATTTACTGATGGTCCCTAACTAGCCCCATAGGGATATCCAAAGTCAACCCAAATTTACCACAGGCATTACGATTGGGTCGCGTGCAGTTGCATTCTGAATGGATTATTACTTGGTGTGGGCATGTGGGCAACCTTCATTTACGTTGTGATGCAGTCACAACCACAAGTCTCACTAAACTCAGTTTTGGACAAGACTGACTTTATGACCAAAATTATCCAACATTTTCCCGCTGAATTTTGAGTGTGTGAGGGTGAGTGTCATGGTCGGGATGGCCTGAACTCAGAGCCTGATAGAATACCAAGGAAAACCGTAGTAACTGCAGTAGAACATGGTGGAACAAAGCCAGATGGCAGTAACCTCACTTACTGCTGTTTCCTTGGTTTTTACTGGGATTTTGTAGTTGCATCAAATTTGACCCTCCATTTTCTCTGAAACTGAAGATAATTGAATCAGGACACTTTGTCACAAGATATAACAGATACTATGAAGCCTGATTTAGGTCTGAACTCATCTTTGACCAAATGTGTAGCAGCAGTTTGCAATTGTACGGCAGAATAGCTGTGCACATAATCCTAATACCTCTTCATGGACTACATTTGAACACTTAAACATTGTCTTCTTTTAGGGCGGGACCTGGTATGGTGTGGTCACATTGCCTAGTGGTTAGAACGTTGGGCCAGTAACTGAAAGGTCGCAGGTTCGAATACCCGAGCCGTCAATGTGAAAATCTGTTGATGTGCCCTTAAGCAAGGCACTTAACACTAACTTGCTTCATGGGTGCTGTACTACTATGCCTTACCCTGTAACACATTTCACTGCACCTATCCCGGTGTATCTGACAATAAAAACATATATATGTTTTGCAATTCCAACAGTTAATTTAACAATGCTGGTATAACTCTTGTTGACGTTGATCCAAGGACACCTTCACTTGCATTACCCTCTTACTGCAGAAAAATATTCTCATGAAATCATGTGACTTATAGTTAGAGAGAACGATTCCTGTAAACGCACACTGCTACAAGCAGGAAACAAGGTATGGACAAACCAGAAATGTGACATTTCTGTTTGATAGTAAACCCTGAATGATGAATGTGTGATCTATCTTGTCATCTTTTTGGCTGGATAAACACATTTAGATTTTTTAGATACTGCACTTTGCTTTTGCATGACCCATACAGCTGTTTAAGGTCATACAAAGGCAGAGTGCAGTATCAGCATTTAAGGGGTCATAGGTCAGATCAGTGGTCATAATAAGATGATACATCAGTGCATTTACACTTATCTACCTACGACATATTTGGCTGGACAGCAAAAACAACTTTAAAGCCTTTTTTGTCTTCAGTTGGACTGTTTTCTAGTTGATGCTCTTTGCCTTTGTAGGGCCGTTTATTCAAGCGGGTCAACGACAACAACTCTTAATGCAATCACGGGGAAAACACTTTTGAAAGCAGTTTTGACCTTTGTTAAAAAAGAGGGGGATCCATGCTTTCCATTGATAAAACATTTATTGCTATACTCCTACAATTGCGCTAATGCATTGTTTTAAAAATGCAGTTACAACCGGAGTGTCAAGCATGGTTTAGGAACATTTGCAACAGAGCTCTTAAAGGGGCAACGGCATCTTAAAGCCGGAGTGTCAAGCATGGCTTAGGAACATTTGCAACAGAGCTCTTAAAGGGGCAACGGCATCTTAAAACCGGAGTATCAAGCATGGTTTAGGAACATTTGCAACAGAGCTCTTAAAGGGGCAACAGCATCTTAAAACCGGAGTATCAAGCATGGTTTAGGAACATTTGCAACAGAGCTCTTAAAGGGGCAACGGCATCTTAAAGCCGGAGTGTCAAGCATGGCTTAGGAACATTTGCAACAGAGCTCTTAAAGGGGCAACGGCATCTTAAAAACCGGAGTATCAAGCATGGTTTAGGAACATTTGCAACAGAGCTCTTAAAGGGGCAACGGCATCTTAAAACCGGAGTGTCAAGCATGGCTTAGGAACATTTGCAACAGAGCTCTTAAAGGGGCAACGGCATCTTAAAACCGGAGTGTCAAGCATGGTTTAGGAACATTTGCAACAGAGCTCTTAAAGGGGCAACGGCATCTTAAAACCGGAGTATCAAGCATGGTTTAGGAACATTTGCAACAGAGCTCTTAAAGGGGCAACGGCATCTTAAAACCGGAGTGTCAAGCATGGCTTAGGAACATTTGCAAAAGAGCTCTTAAAGGGGCAACGGCATCTTAAAACCGGAGTATCAAGCATGGTTTAGGAACATTTGCAACAGAGCTCTTAAAGGGGCAACGGCATCTTAAAACCGGAGTGTCAAGCATGGTTTAGGAACATTTGCAACAGAGCTCTTAAAGGGGCAGCGGCATCTTAAAAGGGCAATTCCACACTTTGTAATAGAAACCCCCCCAACAACAATTCTGAGTGAATAATAATATGCTGCATCCACTATGCTGCATCCGTTGGGCTACAGGTGATCATGCTTATTGCTAATAGCACATCTGATAATAGATCATGTATATAGGATATATGGTTCAATATGTTAAAATCATTTAACATCATATTTACCAATATCTTATTGGGCTCATTCATGGAGGTGTAAATGATATTTTAGATGGTGTCAGCATCATTGTATTTCCATTCATTCTGGAGTAGAACGGCCTTTTTCTTGTTACCAGAACTGAGCATCTTAGAACTGAGCTTCTCAAGAAGTTTCCCCAGGAGGACCCTGGGAACCCTGGGCAAGGGGACTGGAATTGGTCAAATGTACAGTTTTAATATATTTACAAAAATGATCCTCTTTTCCTAAAAGCATGACGGTCATGACTTGTTTACGTGAAAGGGGAGATTAATTTAGCACAAGACAATCAATCTGAGGTCGACGTAAGGATATATTTTTTTGCTTTAACCCCTGAGATTTGGCTGTTCTATGAGTATGAATGGTCTGAGGCAGGCGTTAGATTACAATCGTTTCAAGTGTAACGTTAATAACAATGGTTTTGGGGGAACTGCTCAGAGATTTAATTATGCTCCTAACGATGAACTTAGCCTTAAGATGCTTTTGGGAAACTGGATCCTGGATGAGACCATCTGCTAAATGACTAAAATGTCAAATGTAAGGTTTTAAATGCAAATATCATATTACTGTATTTTTTGAAAACATTTTTCAACATTGATTTCACAAATATATATATTTGTACAGTTCTTTATTAAAAAGGTAGTTATTTTTACATTTCACTGTTACACCCTGGCTATGGGACTCTAGTTGTTGAGCCAGGGTGTGTTTGTTCTATGTGGTGTGTTTCTATGTTGGGGGTTCTAGTTCGTCTATTGCTATGTTTTGCCTGAGTGACTCCCAATCGAGTGTCAGCTGTTGGCTGGTTGTCTCTGATTGGGAGCCATATTTAAACTGTATGTTTTCCCTTTGGGTTTGTGGGTTTTTGTTCCGTGTTCGGTCATTGTCACCATGGACGTTACGAGTCGTTTTGGTCGTGCTTTAATTTAATAAAGTAAACATGTTCATTCATCACGCTGCGCATTGGTCTCTCCCTGACGATCGTGACAGAAAAACCCACCAAAACTGGACCAAGCAGCGTGTCCAGGAGCCATCGCCAGGGGAATCGCTTGCAGATCTCCGTGGCAACCTCGACTGGGTCCAGCCTTGTAAAGAGCAGAGTGGATGGACTTGGGAACAGTTGAGGAAGAGTCTCGACTGGGTCAAGCCAAAGGAGGAGCAGAATGGCTGGAGTTGGAAGCAGGAGAGCGAGAGTTGGGCGAGAAATATAGAGGCCTGGCCCACAGGGAAGATTTTTAGGGGGGGCTAACGCCGTGGACGACGGGCCAGCAGGAGACCGCGGCAGAGCGGCCCAGCGGATTGGCAGAGGAGGCCGCCAGGTTACGGGGGCCACTGGTCGAAGAGGGGGTGGAAGATGTAGAGGCACGGCGAGAGGTACTGGCGTGTGTTGCCAGTCCGGTCCGGCCTGTTCCTGATCCCCACGTAGGGCCAGTGGTGTGTGTTCCCAGTACGGTCCGGCCTATTCCTGCCACTCGCACCAAGTCTACGGTGCGCATCGCGAGCTCGGCCCGGCCCATTCCTGCTCCCCGCACCAACTCTGTGGTGCGTTTCGTCAGCCCTGTCCGGCCCGTTCCTGCTCTCCGCACCAAGTCTTTGGTGCGCGTCGCCAGCCCAGTCTGGCCCATTCCTGCTCCCCGCGCCGGGTCTGTGGTGCGTTTCGTCAGCCCTGTCCGGCCCGTTCCTGCTCTCCGCACCAAGTCTGTGGTGCGCGTCGCCAGCCCTGTCCGGCCCGTTCCTGCTCTCCGCACCAAGTCTGTGGTGCGCGTCGCCAGCCCAGTCCGGCCCATTCCTGCTCCCCGCACCAAGTCAGTGGTGCGTTTCGTCAGCCCTGTCCGGCCAGTTCCTGCTTCCCGCACCAAGTCAGTGGTGCGCGTCGTCAGCCCGGCACGGTCCGTTCCTGCTCCCCGCACCAAGTCAGTGGTGCGCTTCGTCAGCCCGGTTCGGCCCGCTCCTGCTCCCCGCACCAAGTCAGTGGTGCGTTTCGTCAGCCCGGCTCGGCCCGCTCCTGCTCCCCACACCAAGCCAGTGGTGTGCGTCGTCTGTCCGGCACGGCCCGTGCCTGTTCCACCAGTGGCGGGTCTGGCACCGGTCAGGTGCTGCGTCACGCCGGAGCTAGAGCAATCCGCTCCACCAGTGTTCAGTTCAGCTCTGGTCAGCAGGGCCAGACCGGACCAGGGGTACTTTGGGGGTTAGAGAAGGAGTGGGGGTCAAGCCCGGAGCCAGAACCGCCGCCGAGGAGGTATGCCCACCCAGCCCTCCCCTGTTTTGCTCTTTTTGAGGCGCGGTCGCAGTCCGCGCCTTTAGGGGGGGGGTACTGTCACACCCTGGCTATGGGACTCTAGTTGTTGAGCCAGGGTGTGTTTGTTCTATGTGGTGTTTTTCTATGTTGGGGGTTCTAGTTCGTCTATTGCTATGTTTTGCCTGAGTGACTCCCAATCAGAGGCAACGAGTGTCAGCTGTTGGCTGGTTGTCTCTGATTGGGAGCCATATTTAAACTGTATGTTTTCCCTTTGGGTTTGTGGGTTTTTGTTCCGTGTTCGGTCATTGTCACCATGGACGTTACGAGTCGTTTGTTGTTTTGGTCGTGCTTTAATTTAATAAAGTAAACATGTTCATTCGTTCACTCTCCCTGACGATCGTGACATTCACTGTGTAAAACCTAGCAGTACTACTTATTTCTCTGAGCGTTAGGCAGATATATATTATTACTGTGTAAAACCTAGCAGTACTACTTATTTCTCTGATAGTGAGGCAGATATATATTATTACTGTGTAAAACCTAGCAGTACTACTTATTTCTCTGAGAGTGAGACAAATATATATTATTACTGTGTAAAACCTAGCAGTACTACTTATTTCTCTGAGAGTGAGGCAGATATATATTACTGTTTAAAACCTAGCAGGACTACTGATTTCTGAATGCAATGTAATGCAACAAAATAGGAAAATCGGCAAGGAGGAAGAATACTTTTGCAAGGCACTGTAGGCAGATATATAGCATTTTGCAAAAAAAAAACATGATTATTTGTCTATCTGAAATGAAAGCATCAAGTGATCAAATACATGTCTGTCATTGAACAACCCCATACCATGATTAGATAGTGAAAAAACACACCAATCTCTTTCATAATTTCTTTGAACAATAAAGGCTAATTTAACAAAACTTCTGAAAAGTGATATATAGCGTTTTGGAATGAAACTCTTCTGATGTTTCCCCATCTGAGCTCAGAGTAGATGAGAGACTGAGGGGCGGTTTCCCAGACAGAGTTTGATTGAAGTCAGGACCAGGTAAATTCTACTGAAGTATCTCCCCAATATCCCCACACGTCTTATTACCTGTTCTGTCTGTGTCACGTATACTCCCTCTCCGGCGTTCCAGGTCACCAGTCTGCTCATTATTATGCACACCTGTCACCATCGTTACGCCCCCTGCGACCAATCAGACTCACCTGGACTCCATCACCTTCCTGATTACCTCCCCTATATCAGTCACTCCCTTTGGTTCCTTCCCCAGGCGTTATTGATTCTGTTTCAGGGCTTCATGTCTGTACGCTACTCCTGTTTCTTGTTTTGTTCTATGTATTATTAAATTCACTTCCTGTACTTGCTTCCTGACTCCCAGCGTTCACGTTGCAGTCTGGCTGTAGCAGGCTGCCTAGTAAATTAAATGTCTTTGGCCCCATTACACTAAAACATGGAGGCACAATGTTGTCCTCATCCATGTCATTTACAAGAACAAAATATTCAAACCGTTCTGCCTATGAGCTCCACTGCTCAATACTTTTATCAAACTGTCCAATGTTTCCAACAATTCCAATAATTGTTCATTTCTCAATAAGCTCCTGATTGTCACTCACTTCAATATTGTCCTCAACCAAAGCAATATTTTCCTCAGTCACGTGATCTTCATTCACTTCACTCACTGACGTTTCCTCTTAAGTTCGCTCATTTAGCAGATTTAATTAAAAGGTTCATCTTCACAGTTGAATAAATGTCCTTTCCTTTAATCACTGTATATTCCTCCTTTTTAATCACGTTGTTTTCCCACTCCGATGTCCGTCTCCAGTCCTTTTCTGCCATCCATGACGATGTTAACTCTCTCTTAGCTAGCTGGACTATGCACTTGCCTCTGCTATCAATACACTGTGCTAACATTAGCCTATTCTGGACCACAGAAAATAACAGTTTTAAACAGTTGTAAAAACCCACTTCTTCCAGACAGAATAGTTCCTGTAGATTCAGACTTACTCATCGCCAATCTTTTGTTATGTCTCGTGGGTTTCATAACCACGTCTGTATAACAATTAAATAATGATGAGACAGGAATCAGTTTCAACCATTTATCTGCAACGTGATCATCTCATCACATACAAACCCCCATGATGCTCTGCGGCACAATTCCAATACACAGCAAATACATAAGTAAATGGACACTAAGCAAAACTCAGAGGACTTTAAATGTTCAGTTGTAGAAAGTAGGGCCATGGGAAAGGGTCAGAAAGGTCAGTATGTTTGATAACTGGTTACAGAGGTGACATAACAAGCATAAGGTCCATTATAACACAGTGAAGTAGAGGTGGGAGCTAAAAGCAGACATGGACAGTGAGACGGTGTGAGGAGGTCAGGGGTGAAACACTAGATCAGGACAGGTAGAAATGGCAGGGCTGGAAATAGACACAGAGACACATTCTGATCATGGCCCAGACCTGACCTGAGACATCCAAACAGAAGATGCCATAGCAAAGTCCTGTCCAGTAGGGCTATATGGGATTTCCTTTCATCAGAATACAACACATGGAAATGTGGCCAGTGTGTGTGTGTGTCCAGTGTGTGTCTCCAGTGTGTGTGTCTCCAGTGTGTGTGTGTCCAGTGTGTGTCTCTAGTGTGTGTCTCCAGTGTGTGTATCCAGTGTGTGTGTCCAGTCTGTGTGTGTGTGTGTGTGTCCAGTGTGTGTGTGTGTCCAGTGTTTGCGTGTGTGTTCAGAGTGAGTGTGTTCAGTGTGTGTGTGTGTCCAGTGTGTGTCTCCAGTGTGTGTGTCCAGTGTGTGTGTGTGTATATGTGTGTGTGTCCAGTGTGTGTGTGTGTGTGTGTGTGTGTGTGTTTCCGTGTGTGTGTTCAGTGTGTGTGTGTGTTCAGTGTGTGTGTGTGTATCCAGTGTGTGTGTCCAGTGTGTGTCTCCAGTGTGTGTGTCCAGTGTGTGTGTGTGTCCAGTGTGTGTGTCCAGTGTGTTTGTGTGTGTTTATGTGTGTGTGTGTGTGTCCAGTGTGTGTGTGTGTGTGTTCAGTGTGTGTGTGTGTATCCAGTGTGTGTGTGTCCAGTCCATGTGTGTGTGTGTGTGTCCAGTGTGTGTGTGTCCAGTGTTTGCGTGTGTGTTAAGCGTGTGTGTGTGTGTTCAGAGTGTGTGTGTTCAGTGTGTGTGTATGTCCAGTGTGTGTGTGTGTGTGTTCAGTGTGTGTGTCCACTGTGTGTGTGTGTGTGTGTCCAGTGTGTGTGTGTCTAGTGTGTTTGTCCAATGTGTGTGTGTGTGTGTTCAGTGTGTGTGTTCAGTGTGTGTGTGTTTCAGTGTGTGTCTGTTCAGTGTGTGTGTCTAGTGTGTGTGTGTGTGTGTGTGTGTGTGTGTGTGTCCAGTGTGTTTCTGAGTGTGTGTGTGTGTCCAGTGTGTGTGTTTGTCCAGTGTGTGTGTGTGTCCAGTGTGTTTTGTGTCCAGTGTGTGTGTGTGTGTCCAGTGTGTGTGTTTGTCCAGTGTGTGTGTGTCTAGTGTGTGTGTGTGTGTGTGTGTGTGTGTGTGTGTGTGTTCAGTGTGTGTGTGTGTGTGTGTGTTCAGTGTGTGTGTGTGTGTGTATCCAGTGTGTGTGTCCAGTCTGTGTGTGTGTGTGTGTGTCCAGTGTGTGTGTGTCCAGTGTTTGCGTGTGTGTGTTAAGCGTGTGTGTGTGTTCAGAGTGTGTGTGTCCAGTGTGTGTGTGTGTGTGTGTGTGTGTGTGTGTCCAGTGTGTGTGTGTTTAGTGTGTGTGTCCAATGTGTGTGTGTGTGTGTGTGTGTGTTCAGTGTGTGTGTGTGTGTGTGTGTGTTCAGTGTGTGTGTGTTCAGTGTGTGTTGTTCAGTGTGTGTGTGTTCAGTGTGTGTTCAGTGTGTGTGTGTGTTTGTCCTGTGTGTGTGTCTACTGTGTGTGTGCAGTGTGTGTGTGTGTGTGTGTGTGTCCAGTGTGCGTGTTTGTCCAGTGTGTGTGTGTCCTAATGTGTGTGTGTGTGTCAAGTGTGTGTGTCAGTGTGTGTGTGTGTCATTGTTACCATGGTTATTTATTTACAGGGACACTGAGGAGTCAACATCATAAACCCAAAACCCTGGATAGAGGGGCTCAGTGAATGTGGAGTGGAATGTGTTCAGGTGGGTCAGTGTGTCAGAGGAGACTCTGTAGAAGGACAGAGTGCCGGCTGGCCAGTCCAGATACACTCCTACTCTGTGGGAGCTGGAGGAGGGGACGTCTATGGTAGTGGACTTCTTATTGTGCCAGGCAGAGTAACGGTTGTCATAGCAGATCAGACTCCAGGACTTGTCATTCCATCCAATCATACAGTCATCACCCCTTCCTCTCCTGCTGATTCCTTTATATGTCACTCCTATACCAGCCCCTCTCCCACTCCACTCTACCTCCCAGTAACAGCGCCCAGTCAGACCCTCTCTACACAGCACCTGTCTCCAGTCCTCAAATCTCTCTGGGTGATCAGGATACGGCTGCTCCTCTCTCCTACATGTCACCTTTCTGTTCTCCTCAGACAGAGAGAGGCATCTGTTTACTGTGTTTGGGTCCAGTGTGAGATCACAGACATCTGATGGATGAAACCAGACACAATATTAGAAATCATCATCATCCTGAACACACACACACACACACACTGAACACACACACAAAACACACACCAAATACACACTCACACTCACATGCTGAACACACACACACACTGAACACACACACACACACACACCCTGAACAAACACACACACACCTTCACGCATTTTTAATATGACCAAGTAAGTAATGATGGTGGTCTTTGACTTTGACTTCACTTGAATTAAGACTTATTCTTAGTCATATTCTTCACAGCAGTCAACACTCACATTTTCTAAGTCCAGGTTTCATTGTGTTCTCTCCACCATGTTCCACACTGTAGCGGTAAGCAGAAGAACAGACAGTCATTGAGGGATACACCTGAACTCACACACACACACACACACACACACACACACACACACACACACACACACACACACACAGTAAGTATATACATTTGTCCAAGTGTGTGTGTGTGTGTGTGTGTCCAGTGTGTGTGTGTGTGTGTGTGTCCAGTGTGTGTGTGTTTGTGTGTGTGTCCAGTGTGTTTTTGTGTTTGTGTGTCCAGTGTGTGTGTGTGTGTGTGTGTGTCCAGTGTGTGTGTGCGTGTGTGTCCAGTGTGTGTGTGTGTGCGTGTGTGTCCAGTGTGTGTGTGTGTGTGTGTGTGTGTGTGTGTCCAGTGTGTGTGTGTGTCCATTGTGTGTGTGTGTCCAATGTGTGTGTGTGTATGTCTAGTGTGTGTGTGTGTGTGTGTGTGTGTGTGTGTCTAGTGTGTGTGTGTGTCCAGTGTGAGTGTGTGTGTGTCCAGTGTGTGTGTGTTTGTCCAGTGTGTGTGTGTGTGTGCGCGTCCTTTGTGTGTATGTGTCCAGTGTGTGTGTTTACAGTGTGTGTGTGTGTCCAGTGTGTGTGTGTCCAGTGTGTATGTGTGTCCAGTGTGTGTGTGTCCAGTGTGTGTACTGATACACGTGCACACACACACACACTGGACACTCACACACACACACACATACTGGACACACACAGACACACACACACACAGGACAAACACACACACACACACCGGACACACACACACACACACAAACACAGACACACACACACACACAGGACACAATGCACACAGACACACGCACACACACACACACACACAAACACACACACACACACACACACACACACACACACACACACACACACACACACAGTCTTTATATAACTTAGTCCAAGTGGTGGTCAGAATGTTTGTCTTAACTAGCCTGATAACTCCAACATGTCTGATATGAACATTGACATAAACCCTCTACATACTTGAGTTTCTCCAGTCTGCAGTGTGGATCCTCCAGTCCAGCAGAGAGCAGTCTGACTCCTGAGTCTCCTGGGTGATTGTAGCTCAGATCCAGCTCTCTCAGTTGTGAGGGGATTGACTTCAGAGCTGAGACCAGAGAAGCACAGCCTCCCTCTGTGACTAGACAGCCTGACAGCCTGCAAAGAGTCAAATCATATTAAAACCACACTGCTATTCTTTGGTGGTCAAAATAGTAGCAGTATATTTTTTCTACATATTAAGATACATCAGTGTCCTGAAACCTGCCATATCTATTCATAAATTAATGTATCATTATTAGAAATTATCATAATATTGCTTGTAGAGAGAAACATGTATAGTACAAATATTTGAGTATTTTCAAATGGGAGAACTAGATACATAAAGTGCTTTCATTTCTAAACAGTAACACAGATATGTATGAATACCCTCAAATAAAAGGTGACAATATATACTGTCACCTCATATGAAACATTCCATCTCAAATCCAAAATGCTGGAGCATAGCACCCAATTTAAAACTGTAAGCTTCACTGTCCAAACACATATGGTGTGGACTATGTGTGCCTGGTAAACACATGTGGATCTGGTGAACAGTTATCACTTGTTGACCAACTACAGGAATACTGACCTCAGAGTCTCCAGTTTACAGTGGGGATTCCCAGTCCAGCAGAGAGCAGCTTCACTCCTGAATCCTTCAGGTCATTGTTACTCAGGTCCAGCTCTCTCAGGTGTGAGGGGTTTGACTTCAGAGCTGAGACCAGAGAAGCACAGCCTTCCTCTGTGACTAGACAGCCTGACAGCCTGCAAAGAGTCAAATCATATTAAAACCACACTGCAATTCTTTGGTGGTGAAAATAGTGGCAGTATATTTTTTCAACATTTTCATTCATACCAGTGTCCTGAAACCTGCCATATATATATTATTATTAGAAAAAATCATAATATTGTGTGTAGAGAGAAAAATGCATATTACAAATATTTGAGTAGACTGACCAGAGCAGTTTAAAAAGCAGTATCAGTCAAAAGACAGACAGTGAGGTATCAGATTTAGATTGTATTGAGTATACAGTCCACACCATATCTATTTTGACAGTGAAGCTAACATTTTAAATGTGGCTCTGTCCTCCAGCATTTTGGATTTCAGATCAAATGTTTCATATGAGGTGACAGTATATAATGTCACCTTTTATTTGAGGGTATTTTCATACATATCTGTTTCACTGTTTAGAAATGAAAGCACTTTATGTATCTAGACCAGAGCATATGAGCGGAGTGGAGCGGTGAGAATCTCAGCTCCTCGCTCACGGAGCTGTTCACCCCTCCGCTCCCCCCGCTCAAAGCCACATCAGGCCAGTCCGCTCATTATCGCTCAGCGCTCAACGCAGTTTGCATCGCGCTCCACTCAAATCGCCCCCCGCTCACTCCAAAAAAGGAACAAAATCTGCATGTATTTCACTTTTAGCTTAAACCACAGCCTTACTTTATCTCCCCGAATTTGTTGCATACAGACTCATCTCGGATTATCCATTCTGTCTTGAAACGGGGATCTAACACTGACGCTAAAATGAGATGTTAATCAGTATAGTATATTCCATAGCGAATTGACACGTTGTTTGCCAATGTTTCTGCAAAAGCAGCGATGCCCATTGGAAGTGCAGCGTGTGTGTAATCGGTGAGCAGGGATTTGATTTCTGTGACAGCAGGGAGGATCATCCCCAGGTTCCCCAGCTCCTTCTGCATTTTGTCTGTGAGGTCTGCTAGTGGTGTCAGCACACTGACAAGGTGCGTCAGCTGCCGTACTTGATTCAGGGTGATGTTAGCAACATTAGACTTGAGTTTGTTTTACCATAACGGGTCTTTTTGGAACAACCGGATGAACGACTGAATCATCCGCAGCTGGCTGCTCCATCGAATGGCGCAGGCATTTGTGGGGCGGACACCTAATTGGTCAGTTTCCTCTGTGCTCTTGCGTACACTTTTCACCAGGTGCCCGACTTTCACTAACAGCCTATTAATGTTGTCGTGCTTGTTAACGGCGTTTTTGATCGCCAGCTGAAGCATGTGAATGGGGCATCTCAGATGTAAATTTGACAAAGTAAAGTACTGATTTATCATAGTTTCTTGGGGGAGTGTAGTTTTGGTTGTGTTTTGGGTTATGTTTTGCCCAATAGTAACTGAATGGTGGATGATGACTGGAGTAATTTTCTGTCTAAGTGAGTAGATAACATGTTTCTAAACACTACTAAATTAATCCTGATGATGACAAGATTAAGAACAATCATGAATGAATCATGAATAATAATGAATGAGAAAGTTACAGAGGCTACAACAAAACATGCTAACCTCTCACCATTAACATCAAATAAAAGGTGACATTCTGTACTGTCAATCAATCAATCAATCAATTTTATTTTATATAGCCCTTCTTACATCAGCTAATATCTCGAAGTGCTGTACAGAAACCCAGCCTAAAACCCCAAACAGCTAGTAATGCAGGTGTAGAAGCACGGTGGCTAGGAAAAACTCCCTAGAAAGGCCAAAACCTAGGAAGAAACCTAGAGAGGAACCAGGCTATGAGGGGTGGCCAGTCCTCTTCTGGCTGTGTGCCGGGTGGAGATTATAACAGAACCATGCAAGATGTTCAAAAATGTTCATAAGTGACAAGCATGGTCAAATAATAATCAGGAATAAATCTCAGTTGGCTTTTCATAGCCGATCATTAAGAGTTGAAAACAGCAGGTCTGGGACAGGTAGGGGTTCCATAACCGCAGGCAGAACAGTTGAAACTGGAATAGCAGCAAGGCCAGGCGGACTGGGGACAGCAAGGAGTCACCACGGCCGGTAGTCCCGACGTATGGTCCTAGGGCTCAGGTCTCTCAGTTGGCTTTTTCATAGCCGATCATTAAGAGTTGAAAACAGCAGGTCTGGGACAGGTAGGGGTTTCGTAACCGCAGGCAGAACAGTTGAAACTGGAATAGCAGCAAGGCCAGGCGGACTGGGGACAGCAAGGTGTCATCATGCCCGGTAGTCCTGACGTATGGTCCTAGGGCTCAGGTTCTCAGAGAGAAAGAGAGAACGAGAGAATTAGAGAGAGCATACTTAAATTCACACAGGACACTGGATAAGACAGGAGAAGTACTCCAGGTATAACCAACTAACCCCAGCCCCCCCGACACATAAACTACTGCAGCATAAATACTGGAGGCTGAGACAGGAGCGGTCCGGAGACACTGTGGCCCCATCCGAAGAAACCCCCGGACAGGGCCAAACAGGAAGGATATAACCAAACCCACTCTGCCAAAGCACAGCCCCCGCACCACTAGAGGGATATCCTCAACCACCAACTTACAATCCTGAGACAAGGCCGAGTATAGCCCACAGAGGTCTCCACCACAGCACAAACCAAGGGGGGGCGCCAACCCAGACAGGAAGATCACGTCAGTAACTCAACCCACTCAAGTGACGCACCCCTCCTAGGGATGGCATGAAAGAGCACCAGCAAGCCAGTGACTCAGCCCCTGTAACAGGGTTAGAGGCAGAGAACCCCAGTGGAGAGAGGGGAACCGGCCTGGCAGAGACAGCAAGGGCTGTTCGTTGCTCCAGAGCCTTTCCGTTCACCTTCACACTCCTGGGCCAGACTACACTCAATCATATGACCTACTGAAGAGATAAGTCTTCAGTAAAGACTTAAAGGTTGAGACCGAGTCTGCGTCTCTCACATGGGTAGGCAGACTGTTCCATAAAAAATGGAGATCTATAGGAGAAAGCCCTGCCTCCCGCTGTTTGCTTAGAAATTCTAGGGACAATTAGGAGGCCTGCGTCTTGTGACCGTAGCGTACGTATTGGTATGTACGGCAGGACCAACTCGGAAAGATAGGTAGGAGCAAGCCCATGTAACGCTTTATAGGTTAACAGTAAAACCTTGAAATCAGCCCTTGCCTTAACAGGAAGCCAGTGTAGGGAAGCTAGCACTGGAGTAATATGATCAAATTTCTTGGTTCTAGTCAGGATTCTAGCAGCCGTATTTAGCACTAACTGAAGTTTATTTAGTGCTTTATCCGGGTAGCCGGAAAGTAGAGCATTGCAGTAGTCTAACCTAGAAGTAACAAATGCATGGATTAATTTTTCTGCATCATTTTTGGACAGAAAAATTTCTGATTTTTGCAATGTTACGTAGATGGAAAAAAGCTGTCCTTGAAACAGTCTTGATATGTTCGTCAAAAGAGAGATCAGGGTCAAGAGTAACACCGAGGTCCTTCACAGTTTTATTTGAGACGACTTTACAACCATCACGATGGATTGTCAGATTTAACAGAAGATCTCTTTGTTTCTTGGGACCTAGAACAAGCATCTCTGTTTTGTCCGAGTTTAAAAGTAGAAAGTTTTCAGCCATCCACTTCCTTATGTCTGAAACAAAGGCTTCTAGCGAGGGCAATTTTGGGGCTTCACCATGTTTCATTGAAATGTACAGCTGTGTGTCATCCGCATAGCAGTGAAAGTTAACATTATGTTTTTGAATAACATCCCCAAGAGGTAAAATATATAGTGAAAACAATAGTGGTCCTAAATACTGTCACCTAATATGAAACATTATATCTCAAATCCAAAATGCTGGAGCAAAGCGCCAAATGTAAAACTGTACGCTTCACTGTCCAAACACATATGGTGTGGACTATGTGTGCCTGGTAAACACATGTGGATCTGGTGAACAGTTATCACTTGTTGACCAACTACAGGAATACTGACCTCAGAGTCTCCAGTTTACAGTGGGGATTCCCCAGTCCAGCAGAGAGCAGCTTCACTCCTGAATCCTTCAGGTCATTGTTACTCAGATCCAGCTCTCTCAGGTGTGAGGGGTTTGACCTCAGAGCTGAGACCAGAGAAGCACAGCCTTCCTCTGTGACTAGACAGCCTGACAGCCTGCAAAGAGTCAAATCGTATTAAAATCACACTGCTATTCTTTGGTGGTGGAAATATATTATCTTAAAATGTTCAGATACATCAGTCCTGAAACCTGCCATATCTATTCATATACAGTGGGGAGAACAAGTATTTGAAACACTGCCGATTTTGCAGGTTTTCCTACTTACAAAGCATGTAGAGGTCTGTAATTTTTATCATAGGTATACAAAAATCCAGAAAATCACATTGTATGATTTTTAAGTAATTAATTTGCATTTTATTGCATGACATAAGTATTTAATAATAATAATAATAATATGCCATTTAGCAGACGCTTTTATCCAAAGCGACTTACAGTCATGCGTTTATACATTTTTTGTGTATGGGTGGTCCCGGGGATCGAACCCACTACCTTGGCGTTACAAGCGCCGTGCTCTACCAGCTGAGCTACAGAGGACCACATCAGAAAAGCAGAACTTAATATTTGGTACAGAAACCTTTGTTTGCAATTACCGAGATCATACGTTTCCTGTAGTTCTTGACCAGGTTTGCACACACTGCTGCAGGGATTTTGGCCCACTCCTCCATACAGACCTTCTCCAGATCCTTCAGGTTTCGGGGCTGTCACTGGGCAATACGGACTTTCAGCTCCCTCCAAAGATGTTCTATTGGGTTCAGGTCTGGGAGACTGGCTAGGCCACTCCAAGACCTTGAGATGCTTCTTACGGAGCCACTCCTTAGTTGCCCTGGCTGTGTGTTTCGGGTCGTTGTCATGCTGGAAGACCCAGCCACGACCCATCTTCAATGCTCTTACTGAGGGAAGGAGGTTGTTGGCCAAGATCTTGCGATACATGGCCCCATCCATCCTCCCCTCAATACGGTGCAGTCGTCCTGTTCCCTTTGCAGAAAAATAATCCCAAAGAATGATGTTTCCACCTCCATGCTTCACGGTTGGGATGGTGTTCTTGGGGTTGTACTCATCCTTCTTCTTCCTCCTAACACGGCGAGTCGAGTTTAGACCAAAAAGCTATATTTTTGTCTCATCAGACCACATGACCTTCTCCCATTCCTCCTATGGATCATCCACATGGTCATTGGCAAACTTCAGATGGGCCTGGACATGCGCTGGCTTGAGCAGGGGGACCATGCGTGCGCTGCAGGATTTTAATCCATGACGGCGTAGTGTGTTACTAATGGTTTTCTTTGAGACTGTGGTCCCAGCTCTCTTCAGGTCATTGACCAGGTCCTGCCATGTAGTTCTGGGTTGATCCCTCACCTTCCTCATGATCATTGATGCCCCACCAGGTGAGATCTTGCATGGAGCCCCAGACCGAGGGTGATTGACCGTCATCTTGAACTTCTTCCATTTTCTAACAATTGCGCCAACAGTTGTTGCCCTTCTCACCAAGCTACTTGCCTATTGTCCTTTAGCCCATCCCAGCCTTGTGCAGGTCTACAATTGTATCCCTGATGTCCTTACACAGCTCTCTGGTCTTGGCCATTGTGGAGAGAGGTTGGAGTCGGTTTGATTGAGTGTGTGGACAGGTGTCTTTTATACACAGGTAACAAGTTCAAACAGGTGCAGTTAATATAGGTAATGAGTGGAGAACAGGAGGGCTTCTTAAAGAAAAACTAACAGGTCTGTGAGAGCCAGAATTCTTACTGGTTGGTAGGTGATCAAATACTTATGTCATGCAATAAAATGCAAATTAATTACTTAAAAATCATACAATGTGATTTTCTGGATTTTTGTTTTAGATTCCGTCTCTCACAGTTGAAGTGTACCTATGATAAAAATTACAGACCTCTACATGCTTTGTAAGTAGGAAAACCTGCAAAATCGGCAGTGTATCAAATACTTGTTCTCCCCACTGTATGTATATATACACTACCAGTAAAACATTTGAACACACCAACTCATTCAAGTTTTTAAAATTATTTTTAAAACTATTTTCTACGTTGTAGAATAATAGTGAAGACATCAAAACTATGAAATAACACATATGGAATCATGTAGTAACCAAAGAAGTGTGAAGCAAATCAAAATATAATTTATATTTCATAGTCTTCAAATAGCCACCCTTTGCCTTGTGACAGCTTTGCACACTCTTGGCATTCTCTCAACCAGCTTCTTGGGGTAGTCACCTGGAATGCATTACAATTAATAGGTGTGCCTTCTTAAAAGTTAATTTGTGGAATTTATTTCCTTCTTAATGCATTTGAGCCAATCAGTTGTGTTGTGACAAGGTAGGGGGGTTATACAGAAGATAGCCCTATTTGGTAAAAGACCAAGTCCATATTATGGCAAGAACAGCTCAAATAAGCAAAGAGAAACGACAGTCCATCATTACTTTAAGACATGACGGTCAGTCAATACGGAACATTTCAAGAACTTTGAACATTTCTTCAAGTGCAGTCGCAAAAAACATCAAGCGCTATGATGAAACTGGCTCTCATGAGGACCGCCACAGGAATGGAAGACCCTGAGATACCTCTGCTGCAGAGGATAAGTTCATTAGAGTTACCAGCCTCAGAAATTACAGCCCAAATAAAAGCTTCACAGAGTTCAAGTCACAGACACATCTCAACATCAACTGTTCAGAGGTGACTGTGTGAATCAGGCCTTCATGGTCGAATTGCTGTAAAGAAACCACTACCAAAGGACACCAATAAGAAGAAGAGACATGCTTGGGCCAAGAAATATGAGCAATGGTCATTACACCGGTGGACATTTGTTCTTTGGTCTGGAGTCCAAATTGGAGATTTTTGGTTCCAACCGCCGTGTCTTCGTGAGAAGCGGTGTGGGTGAACGGATGATCTCCGCATGTGTAGTTCCCACCGTAAAGCATAGAGGAGGAGGTGTGATGGTGTGGGGGTGCTTTGCTGGTGACACTGTCTCTGATTTATTTAGAATTCAAGGCATACTTAACCAGCATGGCTTCCACAGCATTCTGCAGCGATACGCCATCCCATCTGGTTTGGGCTTAGTGGGACTATCATTTGTTTTTCAACAGGACAATGACCCAACACACTTCCAGGCTGTGTAAGGAGAGGGATTGAGTGCTGCATCAGATGACCTGGCCTCCACAATCACCCAACCTCAACCCAATTGTGACGGTTTGGGATGAGTCGGACGGCAGAGTGAAGGAAAAGCAGCCAACAAGTGCTCAGCATATGTGGGAACTCCTTCAAGACTGTTGGAAAAGCATTCCAGGTGAAGCTGGTTGAGAGAATGCCAAGAGTGTGCAAAGCTGTCATCAAGGCAAAGGGTGGCTATTTGAAGAATTTCAAATATAAAATATATTTTGATTTGTTTAACACTTTTTTGGTTACTACATTATTCCATATGTGTTATTTCATAGTTTTGATGTCTTCACTATTATTCTAGAATGGAAACAATTGTAAAAATAAAGACAAACCCTTGAATGAGTAGGTGTGTCCAAACTTTTGACTGGTACTGTATATACATGAATTAATGTATCATTATTAACAGTAGATAACATGTTTCTAAACACTATTAAATTAATCATTGTGTGTGCGTGTGTGTGTGTGTGTGTGTGTGTGTGTGTCCAGTGTGTGTGTGTCCAGTGTGTGTGTGTCCAGTGTGTGTGTGTGTGTGTGTGTGTGTGTGTGTGTGTGTGTGTGTGTGTGTGTGTGTGTGTGTGTGTGTCCGTGTCCAGTGTGTGTGTGTGTCCAATGAGTGTGTGTTCATTGAGTGATACAGGAATACTGACCTCAGAGTCTCCAGTTTACAGTGGGGATTCCCCAGTACACACACACACACACACACACGACACACGACACACGACACAC
The DNA here is from genome assembly GCA_036851935.1 of Coregonus suidteri. Lineage (NCBI taxonomy): Eukaryota > Metazoa > Chordata > Actinopteri > Salmoniformes > Salmonidae > Coregonus > Coregonus suidteri. The sequence continues at coordinate 1,259,325 of CM072257.1, read as the reverse complement.
ACACACACACACACACACACACACACACACACACACACACACACACACACACTGGACACACACAGACACACAGGACACACACACTGGACACACACAGACACACAGGACACACACACACACACACCGGACACAAACACACACACACACACACGACACACGACACACGACACACACACACACACACACACACACACACACACACACACACACACACACACACACTGGACACACACAGACACACAGGACACACACACACACACACACCGGACACAAACACACACACATTCACACACACACACACACACACACACACACACACACACACACACACACACACACACACACACACACACACACACACACACACACACACACACACACACACACACACACACACACAGTCTTCATATAACTTAGTCCAAGTGGTGGTCAGAATGTTTGTCTTAACTAGCCTGATAACTCCAACATGTCTGATATGAACATTGACATAAACCCTCTACATACTTGAGTTTCTCCAGTCTGCAGTGTGGATCCTCCAGTCCAGCAGAGAGCAGTCTGACTCCTGAGTCTCCTGGGTGATTGTAGCTCAGGTCCAGCTCTCTCAGGTGTGAGGGGTTTGACTTCAGAGCTGAGACCAGAGAAGCACAGCCTTCCTCTGTGACTAGACAGCCTGACAGCCTGCAAAGAGTCAAATCATATTAAAACCACACTGCTATTCTTTGGTGTTGAGTAATTTTCTTTCTGTGAGTAGATAACATGTTTCTAAACACTACTGAATGAATCCTAATGATGCCATGATTGAGAAAGATCATGAATGAATCATGAATAATAATGAGTGAGAAAGTTATAGAGGCTACAACAAAACATGCTAACCTCTCACCATTAACATCGAATAAAAGGTGACATTCTATAATGAAACATTCAATCTGAAATCCAAATTGCTGGAGCATAGCACCAAATGTAAAACTGTAAGCTTCACTGTCCAAACACATATGGTGTGGACTATGTGTGCCTGGTAAACACATGTGGATCTGGTGAACAGTTATCACTTGTTGACCAACTACAGGAATACTGACCTCAGAGTCTCCAGTTTACAGTGGGGATTCCCCAGTCCAGCAGAGAGCAGCTTCACTCCTGAATCCTTCATGATATTGTTACTCAGATCCAGCTCTCTCAGGTGTGAGGGGTTTGACTTCAGAGCTGAGACCAGAGAAGCACAGCCTTTCTCTGTGACTCCACAGCCTGACAGCCTGCAAAGAGATCATCATGATTTCACAAACACACTGTTAATTTTAACACCAATAGTGTAGAAGGACAATGGCAGATGCATTTGGTTTATTCTCTTAAACAACATATAGATTCATCTTCCGTCTCCTAGAATTGTATGGTCATATTGTTATACTAATGTGAACAACAATGCACTGATTCAATATGTTTTCAATATATATTATATACATATTATAATATATTTTTCTCTAATAGGAATATTTCTTCCTGATGATTAGTTCTTATATGTCATTTTATGTACTCACAGAGCAGCTCTGGAGGCTTTGACCACTGGCAGCAGCCTCAGAAGACCTTCCTCTGATCTGGAGTATTTCTTCAGGTCAAACACATCCAGCTCCTTTTCTGAAGTCAGCAACACAAAGACCAGAGCTGACCACTGTGCAGGTGACAGTTCTTTTGCTGAGAGACTTCCTGATCTCAGGTAGCTTTGGATCTCCTCCACTAGAGAATGGTCATTCAGTTCATTCAGACAGTGGAACAGATTGATGCACCTCTCTGGAGAGGGATTCTCCCTGATCTTCTTCTTGATGTACTTGACTGTTTCTTCATGGCTCTGTGAGCTGCTTCTTGTCTTTGTCAGTAGACCTCGTAAGAGCTTCTGATTGGACTCCAGTGAGAGGCCCAGAAGGAAGCGGAGGAACAGGTCAGGTTTCCCGTCTCACTTTGTAAGGCTTTATCCACAGCACTCTTGTAGACAGTAACTTCAGTAACTTGCGGTTTGGCCATTAGATTCTCATTGTTGTTGATGAATGAGAGGAACACATATACAGCAGCCAGAAACTCCTGAATGCTCAGATGCACGAAGCAGTACACCTTGTCCTGGTACAGCACACATTCCTCTTTAAAGAGCTGTGTGCACAATCCTGAGTACACTGAGGCTTCATTGACATCAATGCCAGCCTCTTTCAGGTCTTCTTCATAGAAAATCAGATTGCCCTTCACAAGCTGTTGAAAAGCCATTTTTTCCCAGTGACAGAATGCTCTCTTTATTCCAGTGTGGACCTGTCTCTTCTTTCCCAAGATACTTTTCATTCTTCTGTTTGGTATGAAACACCACAAGGTGTATGAACATCTCAGTCAGAGTCTTGGGCATCTCTTCTGTCTTGTCTGTACTCAACATGTGTTCAAGGACTATTGCAGAAATCCAACAGAAGACTGGAATGTGGCACATGATGTGGAGGCTCCTTGATGTCTTTATGTGTGAGATGATTCTGCTGGCCAGGTCCTCATCACTGAATCTCTTCCTGAAGTACTCCTCCTTCTGTGGGTCATTGAACCCTCGTACCTCTGTCACCTGGTCAACACACCCTGAAGGGATCTTATTGGCTTCTGCAGGTCGGGGTAGTTATCCAGAGGAGAGCAGAGGGAAGCAGATTTCCCTTGATGAGATTTGTCAGCAGAACATCCACTGAGGTTGACTCTGTGACGTCACAACAGATCTTGTTCTTCTGGAAGTCTAGGGGCAGTCGGCACTCATCCAGACCATCAAAGATGAACAGAACTTTGTACTTGTCGTAGTTGGAGATTCTTGATTCTTTGGTTTCCATTGAGAAGTGATTGAGAAGTTCAATGAAAGTGTGTTTTTCCTTTTTCATCAAATTCAGCTCCCGAAAAGGGAATGAAAATACAAATTGGACATCCTGATTTGCTTTTCCTTCAGCCCAGTCCAGAATGAACTTCTGCACAGAGACTGTTTTTCCAATGCCAGCGACTCCCTTTGTCAGCACAGTTCTGATAAGTTTGTCTTGTCCAGTTAAGGGTTTGAAGAAGACATCATTACATTTGATTGCAGTCTCTGGTCTTGCTTGTTTCCTGGTTGTTGTCTCAATCTGTCTCAGCTCATGTTCATTATTGACCTCTCCTGTTCCACCCTCTGTGATGTAGAGCTCTGTGTAGATCTTATTGAGAAGTGTTGGGTTTCCTTGTTTAGCGATCCCCTCAAATACACATTGAAACTTCTTCTTTAGATTAGATTTGAGTTCACGTTGGCAAATCACAGCAAGCTCATCTGAATGAAGAAATAACACAGAGGATATTAATATTACGTCTGTTTTAATGCCTACAGTATTCTAGGACTGTGTTATAATAAGTTGTACATGATAATAATTCATTCTCTTAACTGACAGTATAAATGTGTAAATGTTTTCATAATGCATTCCACACTGGAGTGACTGATTATATTATTATTGGTATTATTGATGTTATTATTAATGTTGTCTCTCTCTCTCTCTCTCTCTCTCTCTCTCTCTCTCTCTCTCTCTCTCTCTCTCTCTCTCTCTCTCTCTCTCTCTCTCTCTCTCTCTCTCTCTCTCTCTCTCTCTCTCTCTCTCTCTCTCTCTCTCTCTCTCTCTCTCTCTCTCTCTCCTCTTCTCTGTCTAAATTAATCAACACAACACATTCTGCTGCTACTTGACAAGGTCACTAGGTGTTGTGTTAAGGATGCTACAATATCATTGAGTTACACAGCTACTTTATCTGTACTTTAGCTACAGCTTTTAAATGTTTGTTATAAAACAGCATTCAACATGAGGCAGACAGCTCTTACTTTTCTCCAGTGTGTCAGCAAGCTCCTTCTGGTTCATTTTCCTCAGGACGTGCAGTGTGATCTTCAGAGCCCCCTCTCTGGCACTGCTCTCCTGCTTCTCATCTTCAGCATCCACCACTTCCTTATCCTGCTTCTGACTCTCAAAGCCTTCTGGGAGTTCTGGACTAAGAATCCTCTTGAACCTCTTCAGCTCGTTCTTCACAAATGTCATAATATTCTCTTCAAGCAACTGAAATAAATCAAGTAAAATAAGTTAAGCAAGAGATTAAATGCTTTCTCATTAACACATTAATGAATGATTGACAGATCAACTTTACTTGAGGTTAATAAAAACAAATGTATATAACAGGACCACATACACTGAATATGGAGGCCAGTCTGTTTAATGACTCTGGGAAGACTGACCACGGAGCATCTCTGACTCTGATCTCTCTCTCTCTCTCTCTCTCTCTCTCTCTCTCTCTCTCTCTCTCTCTCTCTCTCTCTCTCTCTCTCTCTCTCTCTCTCTCTCTCTCTCTCTCTCTCTCTCTCTCTCTCTCTCTCTCTCTCTCTCTCTCCCTCTCGCCCCCTCCCCCCCGTAGGATTAGCCTATGGATTATGAAAACAACAAAAAGAATGGTAAAATGGGAGAGGAGAAATGACTAGAGACAGTGTTGTTTAACTCACTGACCATGACCCATGAGTTCTTCTTACCTTTGTTCACTAGAAAAGTCTCCCTCTCTAAACATTATAGGTATATCCATAGACCAGTCAGTCTTCATGGACACACAGCTGGGTACAGGGGAGGCTGGTCTCTCCTGCTTGATTGGGCTTCAACACAACAGAGACAAACATTACATCTCTCATCTTCTCTGAGCTCAGATGGGGAAACACGAGTTTCATTCAAAAACGCTATATATATCCATTTTCAGAAATGTTGGTAAAATTTTGCTTTTAATGTTTAAAAAGAAATTATTAAACCACTACAAGGCTTTTTAAAGGTGTCTAAAGTGTGTAAGTTCCACTTACAAATGTCAGACTTGATTTTCCCTGATGAAAAATGTATGAACCCCTACAGAAAATATCCCTTAATTATGATCCACCTAAAAATGCACATTTGCTATTGCTGCAGGATTATGTTCCTGCTGTGAGAAACTGGGTCAAATTAAGATATGGCATCTGTAAATGCATTCATCTTAAGATAGCTAGGTGAGACAACCACGTATCACAGTCAAATATACAGGATACGAACATTACATTCCAACTAAACAACGGTTTTAAATCACATCTCAAATCTACAATAGTTATATTGAAGGTACCCATTAGTAATCATTTCTGATGAAAAAACACAAATGTGATTTTCATTTCTCCTATGTAGTGTTTTAGAATATAAATTCTTAAACAAAATTGTCAGCTCACCTCTTAGTTTTGGTGTCATGTTCCCCAAAGAGACTCATTTTAGAGGCAGGGACCCCCGCCTCTCTCTCCCCAGAGAGACTCATTTTAGAGGCAGGGCCCCCCTCCTCTCCCTCCCCAGAGAGACTCATTTTAGAGACAGGGCCTAATTATTGAATGTCAATTGTTCTCTTTTATTCATTAGCCAGCACCTCTCCTAAACAGGTGTTCTACTCTGCTAGCCAGCACCTCTCCTAAACAGGTGTTCTACTCTGCTAGCCAGCACCTCTCCTAAACAGGTGTTCTCCTCTGTTAGCCAGCACCTCTCCTAAACAGGTGCTCTACTCTGTTAGCCAGCACCTCTCCTAAACAGGTGTTCTCCTCTGTTAGCCAGCACCTCTCCTAAACAGGTGTTCTACTCTGTTACCCAGCACCTCTCCTAAACAGGTGTTCTCCTCTGTTACCCAGCACCTCTCCTAAACAGGTGTTCTACTCTGCTAGCCAGCACCTCTCCTAAACAGGTGTTCTACTCTGCTACCCAGCACCTCTCCTAAACAGGTGTTCTCCTCTGCTACCCAGCACCTCTCCTAAACAGGTGTTCTCCTCTGTTATTTAGCACCTCTCCTAAACAGGTGTTCTACTCTGCTACCCAGCAGCTCTCCTAAACAGGTGTTCTACTCTGTTAGCCAGCACCTCTCCTAAACAGGTGTTCTACTCTGCTAGCCAGCACCTCTCCTAAACAGGTGTTCTACTCTGCTAGCCAGCACCTCTCCTAAACAGGTGTTCTACTCTGTTAGCCAGCACCTCTCCTAAACAGGTTCTACTCTGCTAGTCAGCACCTCTCCTAAACAGGTGTTCTACTCTGTTAGCCAGCACCTCTCCTAAAACAGGTGTTCTACTCTGCTACCCAGCACCTCTCCTAAACAGGTGTTCTCCTCTGCTACCCAGCACCTCTCCTAAACAGGTGTTCTCCTCTGTTACCCAGCACCTCTCCTAAACAGGTGTTCTACTCTGCTACCCAGCACCTCTCCTAAACAGGTGTTCTACTCTGTTACCCAGCACCTCTCCTAAACAGGTGTGCGTTTCTTTCCCCTCCAGTTTAAGGTAAAGGACACCTGACTTTATATTTAAAGCCTTTTGGAATCCACATTTTCCACTAAATAAGAAGTGATATTTCCTGGGGCCAGAAAAGGCTCTGCATGGTAGGAATGGCCCAGCAGCACTCCAACACTAGTTTGGTGAATTCCAAATGTTCCCTTTATTCTAGATTATTAACCTGAAATACTCACTTTACTTTCAAACTGCGTTGCAGTTTAGAGATTAAACTATGAGCTGCTCTGTCATCTCAAAATGGCCCCTGTACAGATACTTTGTTATTTTTCAGTTTCAACTGCAGTCATGGCCTCACCCCTTTATATATCAATAGTAACCAGAGGGTGGCGCTAACAGTCAGTTGCATGTGATTGCAGTAACTTCTGACATTGTGCCAAAGCTAGCTTCAATTTTTTTTATAGTCCTTCTTCAAGACATCTCTTACATTATTTTAGCTAAACTTATAATTTACTCGAAACCAGGTTTAGTTGTGTTTTTTTCTCTCCAAAAAACGATTTACTGTAGGCCTATAATAATTGTTAACAGTCCTCAAATAAACTGTCTTAAAATATTTGATGATTAGTTGAATCAGGTGTGTAAGTCCTGGGCAAGAACAAAAGGATTGAGAAACCCTGAGATAAACATCAAACCATATCATTGAAAAGCTCCTGCACCATCTTCACCAGACGTTTTGCTGATAACAAAACCCAAGAATGAAACCCAAGAACAGAGCATGTGTAAAAACCTTCGCATGATATGGTTTTCCATAAGCAAAGTCGACATTAGAATGCAGTTTAAACCACCTCCGACAGAATGTATCTAACGTGCTCTAGAGAGCCTAAAGTAGTTTTTCCTGTGATTTGTCACCTTATTTCTTGATGCGCATCAGTTTCTACAGCGTTAATATGTTTTATTGATTATAATAATATGATTCCTTTCCACTTTGAAAACTGCTGTCTGTCAGCAACTAAGCTCAAGTAGCAGTTCTACTAACTAGTACTATCTCATTCCAGGTATTCATTCTCTTACTCTGTCCATTAGAATAGACTATTGTTCAGATTATTGTTCAGAAATACTTACTTTATTATTCAGTTCTCTCCATATAGTGTTTTCTGCTCCATCATCTCCAAATGGATCCTGTACTTTCAGTTTCAGCTCATCCGTCTCCCCACCCTGATAATAAAGTGTTTTATTGGTATCTTCCACTAGATGGCAGTAACCACCTGCTGTAACTAACTAGACTACGACTATGTGTTCGGTTTCATACATGCAGTTTCCCAGAGGAGGAGTGCTGATCTAGGATCAGGTCCCCCCTGTCCATCTAATCTGTTTCATTATGATCTAAAAGGCTAAACTGATCCCAGATCAGTACTCCTACTCTTTATGAATACTGTCACAGGTGACTCCTCAAGATGAGGCTCATGATTTATAAGTTATATTCTTTAAGAATCAATTAACATAATTAAATGAACTGCTTTGCCATTAATATATATGTGAGGTCTTAACTTAAAGGTACTATATAAACCATATGGTTATTTAAATGGGGTTGAACATTCATCCCATCAGATTGTGTAAAGGATTTTATGAGTTCTGAAAAATACTGACTTGGAAGCATCTCTCTGACCTCACCCTGCTGAAACACACCCAAGTAAAGACCACATAGCTACAGTTAAATGCTTTTCTGTTTTTACCCAATTTTACAGCCAATATGTGCACTGGTATCCATATGAATCAGTGGAAAATACAGACTAGTTAGCCATCTCCCAATAGATGGACCCCACGCAGAACTTTCAGCAATGCAGCATCTTCAGTAAGCGAGTATTCCAGACACTCTCTTCTTATGAACCAGTTGCTATTAAATGAAGGTTTTTGGACAGAAAACCTGCGGCTACGGTAGGATTCTAGGCTAATCTGGGCTGGCACCTCTGTTCCAAGATAGTCAGGAACAGTCGGAGGTGGAGGGGGCTGTGGAGCCATTATCCTGGCGGTGCTTGTGGAAGGGTGGGTAGGCTCTGCACACGGAGCTAACTGGAGCTCGGCAGCATCATCACTGTTGGGCTTGCCGGCGGCGGCCTCGCTGGTTTGATGATGCTGCTGCTGCTCATACTCTCCTTTGGCTTTGTTTGGCTACTTTTTGTACCATTGTCTGAAGAAGCCTATTGTGGTGAAACGTCAGGAGTACGTTTTGTTTTTAGAAACTTTTAAATGAGCCACATGGATGCTAACTGGGGACTCAGCTAAAACTAGACAAATACACCTTTTTATTTTGGTATTTTGGGGACCAAGTAAATGTATACCAACAGTGGACAATTCCCAGCAAAAGCATGGAGCTCCAACTCTCTAGTGGAGAATAGAGGGAGTTTTCCCCCTTGGAGAATCCAGAGTGGCTCACTGAAGAAAAACATATTGGAGAATAACAACAATCTCAATCTGAAGCTATAAAGAAAAAAAGGGGAATTCTTCTGAAAATCAGGAACACCATTCTTCCTCCTGCCCCACCTATTGTCCCTGTATGAATATTAGTTGGCATCTAATTGAAGAACGTACTGCTTTATAGATCCCAGCCTGACAAACAATTGTTTGGGCCTTACTTTGAGCACTTTGCACTGTGCCTCCATTTAGTCTCCATGTGTCAAGCAGTACAGAGAAACGCCCACTAGATGACAGCAGAGGCCTGCTCTTGGATCTACCCTGTCTAACCACCAGTTTAGTGACCTTGTTCCATCAATATGTCCATACTACTTCACGACCGATTTGAGGTCTTGACCAGCAATGTCCCATTGGGCTCAACCAAGCCGAGAGTGAGGTTCTAGAAAGAGGACTGACTTTCATACCAACTCCTAAACAGGTGGACTGCGGGGAGCTCCGGAGGGATCTACACTTCCATCATAGAAGATTGAAGTTACTAGATCATTTTTTGATTATGAAACAGATTTTCCTCATATACTATTTCCAAACCCCTCACATTGGGAACCTCAGTTGGAGTCACTGTCAGAAACTATACAGACTGTTATACGTAGGGATGTGGCTTCCTTTTCACAATTCAGAACCCGACCTGTATATCAGCTTAACCTTACACATTTTTCAAAAAATCAAGCTCTAGAAACATTGAACATCAATCAGAATATAGTGATTAAACCAGCAGATAAGGGGGCTCAGATTGTTGCAATGGATAAAGTGAATATCTTCTTGAAGCCAATAGACAATAGGATAATGGTAAACACTATGTTCCATTGTCCCACTCAACACAACCGGAAACACAAAGATGAATCCAGGAGATAGTGAGTAAACTATATGAGGATAAGTACATTACAGATAAACAGATGGTCTATCTTTTTGGGGCAGATTCTCCAAGGCCTAGGCAGTTTTACTTACTGCCTAAAATACATATCTCCTGAGACGTTGGCGGTTCCCTACGGCTGACCAATAGTAAGTGATTGTGTCTCAGAATCTTACTGTATTGCTGATTATATTGACTTTTATATCAACCCTCTATCCCAGAAACACCCCAGGTATGTTAAGGATAGTTATGAATGCAGGGATTATTACTATTGTATTACTCTTTATATTAACTTAGCATCTGACTTGTTCTATTGTTGTTGTCAAGAGGTTAACCTGCTAGTCAGCATTTCATTGCACTGTTAACTCCATGTATATGACAAATAAACCACCTTGAACTTAGAAGGGAAGGGGGAGGGCAGCCAGAAAGGGAGGGGAAAAGATGGCCAGCTAAATTACAGTATGTGTCCTCAAATGTTCTGTCATCTAAACATCTCACATTAGCTGGAAGAACTGACAAATGAAATGAATCATAGAGGTCTTATAACTTATTCCATTCTACAGGTCCATTGTTTTGTCTCATGTCTCTTTATATTCATATACCCTGGGGACCATGTAGCTGTATTGAAATCACCTTGTTTTATAACCTTCTTTGTTGCTCAGTGGTACTTCAATTGGCCGGACCATGCCCAATTCTTTCACACAGTAATGCTCCAGCATCCACTCAGAGCTTATGCATCTAATGCATTCCTCAAATACTGCAGAGTTGTTAAGCAAGTCCCATCTTCATCCACATGTATTTGCTTATTTGTAAGATGAAACCTGAGAGGATCACTGTAGTGTGTCATAAATGCATCAAAAATGGTTCTGAGGTCCTCAACAATGCTATTCTGTACCGTAGCTGGGATGCAGTGTTCTTCGCTGATGTTCTAAATATAAATAAAAAATATTATTTTTGAGACCTTCAATTAGCTTTTTTTTCTTCTTCTTCTGAAAACCAGACTTTTACAATAAACGTTCATCAAATAAAACCCAGACTTTCCTCTCCTTTCTGTTTCTCGAAGGTGGAAACTGAGCGCGAATGCGCATGTGTCAATTGAATATCCAATGACGTAGGCCTAGGTGTCCAAATACTCATGGTCCAATCAAATCACACAATCTACTGATGGCGTGTCAACCAATCAACATTTTGCATAACTTTATTGACTTGGCACATTTTCTGTCCAGAGATTTTGAGAAATAACAACCAGGAAAGATAAATCATAGAAATATATGTTTATTTTACATATTACAATAATTGTATAGTCTAGATTTAATTTACAAACAGACACATTCACTACATTAGTTCCATTATTCACTTAATTACTGATTATTTTCAGTAAACTCTTATTCTATAACATTTATTGTTTTAACATTTACACTGCTAGTTTTACACATTATTTTATATATATATATACACTAACGTTCAAAGGTTTGGGCTCACTTAGAAATTTCCTTGTTTTCGAAAAGAAAAGCAATTTTTCTGTCCATTAAAATAACATCAAATTGATCAGAAATACAGTGTAGACATTGTTAATGTTGTAAATGTCTATTGTAGCTGGAAACGGCAGATTTTTTAATGCAATATCTACATAGGCGTGCAGAGGCCCATTATCAGCAACCATCAGTCCTGTGTTCCAATGGCACGTTGTGTTTGCTAATCCAAGTTTATAATTTTAAAAAGGCTAATTGATCATTAGAAAACCCTTTTGCAATTATGTTAGCACAGCTGAAAACTGTTGTGCTGGTTTAAAGAAGCAATACCAACTGGCCTTCTTGAGACTAGTTGGGTATCTGGAGCATCAGCAATTGTGGGTTCGATTACAGGCTCAAAATGGCCAGAAACAAATAACTTTCTTCTGAAATTCGTCAGTCTATTCTTGTTCTGAGAAATGAAGGCTATTCCATGCGAGAAATTGCCAAGAAACTGAAGATCTCGTACAACGCTGTGTACTACTCCCTTCACAGAACAGCGCAAACTGGCTCTAACCAGAATAGAAAGAGGAGTGGGAGGCCCCGATGCACAAACTGAGCAAGAGACAAAATACATTAGAGTGTCTAGTTTGAGAAACAGACGCCTCACAGGTCCTCAACTGGCAGCTTCATGAAATAGTACCCGCAAAACACCAGTCTCAACGTCAACAGTGAAGAGGCGACTCCGGGATGCTGACCTTCTACGCAGAGTTGCAAAGAAAAAGCCATATCTCAGACTGGCCAATAAAAAGAAAAGATTAAGATGGGCAAAAATACTTTTTCTTTGTAACTCTGCCTAGGTCAGCATCCCAGAGTCGCCTCTTCACTGTTGACGTTGAGACTGGTGCTTTGTGGGTATTAGGGGCTTTATTTACTCCACCCAACACAAACACATTTTATAAATACAAAAGGGATGTAACCCAAACACAGAGGGAGGTGTAACCTCTACACGGGACGAGAATGCACAATACTCGGTATGTAAACTGTAATACAATGTACTCACCAGACCAACAGACATGGGACAATAATGGACAATGGGGAACAGAGGGCACATATAAGCACACAGCCAAGACAACACAGGAGTGTCTTCAGGACAAGTCTCTGAATGTCCTTGAGTGGCCCAGCCAGAGCCCGGACTGAACCCGATCGAACATCTCCGGAGAGACCTGAAAATAGCTGTGCAGCGACGATTCCTCATCAAACCTGACAGAGCTTGAGAGGATCTGCAGAGAAGATAATGGAGCCTCTCCACCTGTATGTTCTGGTTGTGGATGGGGCCTTGTAGTTGTAGGCCTTGCACATCCTGTAGTTACACATCCTGTAGTTACACATCCTGTAGTTACACATCCTGTAGTTACACATCCTGTAGTTACACATCCTGTAGTTACACATCCTGTAGTTACACATCCTGTAGTTACACATCCTGTAGTTGCACATCCTGTAGTTGCACATCCTGTAGTTACACATCCTGTAGTTACACATCCTGTAGCTACACATCCTGTAGTTACATCCTGTAGTTACACATCCTGTTGCTACACATCCTGTAGTTACACATCCTGTAGTTACACATCCTGTAGTTACATCCTGTAGTTACACATCCTGTAGTTACACATCCTGTAGTTACACATCCTGTAGTTACACATCCTGTAGTTACACATCCTGTAGTTACACATCCTGTAGTTGCACATCCTGTAGTTACGCATCCTATAGTTACACATCCTGTAGTTACACATCCTGTAGTTACATCCTGTAGTTACACATCCTGTAGTTACACATCCTGTAGTTACACATCCTGTAGTTACACATCCTGTAGTTACACATCCTGTAGTTACACATCCTGTAGTTACACATCCTGTAGTTACACATCCTGTTGTTACACATCCTGTTGTTACACATCCTGTAGTTACACATCCAAGATATGGAAAACACTACTTGCAGATATGTGATCATTGATTGTTTCATGTTTCTGCTTCATATAGTTGGCAGCAGGTGCTTATGTCACCCTTCTGGCCACCAAAATCAGTGGAACTTAGAAGGTGGACCAAGTACCTGCTGACCTCCCACAATGCATCAAGACCACCTGGAGTGGCTGGAGTGTGAGGTGGTTGGTTTCTGTTGGATGTCTCCCAAACAGGAGCAGATCAACCTTGCTGCATCCACTGCTGCTGGGGAGTGTCAAGGAAGAAGAGTCTTTCCTCTACTGTACTGGTAACACAGGTATTCATACTACTGTCTATCCAAGAAGAAGGGTCTTTCCTCTACTGTACTGGTAACACAGGTATTCATACTACTGTCTATCCAAGAAGAAGAGTCTTTCCTCTACTGTACTGGTAACACAGGTATTCATACTACTGTCTATCCAAGAAGAAGAGTCTTTCCTCTACTGTACTGGTAACACAGGTATTCATACTACTGTCTATCCAAGAAGAAGAGTCTTTCCTCTACTGTACTGGTAACACAGGTATTCATACTACTGTCTATCCAAGAAGAAGAGTCTTTCCTCTACTGTACTGGTAACACAGGTATTCATACTACTGTCTATCCAAGAAGAAGAGTCTTTCCTCTACTGTACTGGTAACACAGGTATTCATACTACTGTCTATCCAAGAAGAAGGGTCTTTCCTCTACTGTACTGGTAACAAAGCAGCGGAGGCTGGTGACTTGAAAAATCAAGGAGGATGGGAGACCCACGGTATAGGCGCGGAACGCACGGAGATGTCAAAGTGTGTTTCAAAAATCGTCAAAGAGTAATTATTTTAACCTAAAGCATTTAATAAAGACATTTATAGTACAATATTATGGGGAATGGGAATGAGAGGGCTACTTCCACAGTGTTGGGAAGGGATCACAGCAGTGATTGAATGAGGGTACGAGGCATGTGTTGAGGTGTTCAGAGGCTTGACTTCAGTGCAGGACAGGAATTGACTGGGAGGACAAAAAAACTATAACACAACACACACTACACAGTTAGAGACCAAAGAGCTGAGAAGGAGACAGGCCAAGCAAGGAGTAAAACCATTGATGTGTAATAATGTCATTGTGTTTGTGGTATGTGATTGACTCTACATACAGTAACGAGAGAAAATTGATAGGGGTACTCCCAGTGCTTGGAGAGGAAACATTCCAATGTGCCAGTGGATGAGCGGGCACATGAGACGTGGCTTCAGTTCATGTCAGGACAGAGTTGACAATGGTAGTAGAGTGGAGCAGTCATCACCTCTTAAATCAGGGAACAGGAGGGGACTTAGCTGGAAAAACAAATAGCAGATACATTCCATTACAGCTGCGCACTCATAGGTTTGAACAACATGTTTCTCCGTGAAGTTAAAACACAGGAGTTCGCATCTCGCCCACTTGACACATCAAAGTAGCCCAAGAAACATTCCTGAATAACGCCCTGATCATCCACATACCTGACGATAACTGACAACTGCAAGCAGACTGGTGGCACCATAGGTCCCAGAGTAGGGGGGCAATTTTACCTCCTGGGGCCCAGAGTTTTTCCTTATCTGTTAACCTAACCAGTAAAACTCTGGACCCTATGTAAATATGTAATGTAAAAAAAATAAAGAAAAACCCTGGAATGAGTAGGTGTGTCCAAACTTTTGACTGGTACTGTACTTCTGATATGGTCTACATATCCTAGATGACCAGCCTAAACCTGTTCATATCAGTTCCCATTGGCTATCAGTAGCAGGACTGATCACCTACAAATCGGTGTTAAGTCTAAATAACAGGGCATGTAGCCTAAGCCCAATATTTTTCACAACATTTCCTACGGAGACCATCTAGGACCGGTTTCCCAAAAAGCATCTGAAGGCTAAGTTTATCAGTAGAACCTTTGTAGGAGCATTGTTAAATCTCCGAGCTGTTTCCCCAAAAACCATCGTTACTAAAGTTCAAGTGCACTTGAAAAACCCTCATTATTTTACCGACTGCCTCAGACCAGTCGTAGAACAGCCAAGTGCGTCGTTAGATGCGTTGTTTCACTACTGCGTCTCTTCATGCACAGAAGACCTCCACTAAACAAAAAATCTACATGTTTTTATCTGTCTCTCTGTGACCGCCGATAACTTCACAACGAAGTTGGACTACAAATACAACGTTGCCAATGTCTTTGCAATTGTTACAAGCAAGCGAAGGATAAAAAAGACGCTTGAAATGAAAAGCGAGATGACTGCATTAAAAGATAAATGGCCTATTTGGAGCGGGCATGTCGGGGGAGAGCACCGACAGCAGCAGCAGCACTTTCAGAGCAACGCTCTCAAACAGCGCGTCCTAATCCAGTGAAGGGAACACGCTTACTTGATGACGGATCAATATGAGGAGACAGAACTGCTACTGCCGGTGTGATGAGAGAACTCTATCCGGTGGAATACGACGATACGAGGACTTCTTTCAGAGAGCGCTTCGTCAAACCAGGCCCCAGTGGGCAGAGCTAGGCATGTTGGACTGGGACACGTTTTAATACCATAAAATACTCTCATTTTACAGTTGGTCCGCCATGTTCTGTGTAGTCTAGTTACGCTAATATATTTGCAGTTAATTTCGTTATAGACTGAATCAGGTGAAATATGTTTGAGTAGTAAACAGAGAAAAACAACAAGGAGTCCCAGACAGTTCACAATAGAACATACCAGAGGTGGGCATCGGTTACTAGGCAACCTACATTATTGGGATCATCTGGGCTCGTTGCCAAAACAGACCATAAAAAGCCTTTACACGCGAAGGTCCGCGGTGGGTCTGTGGAAACTAAGCTGATTATATTGGAGACAGGTTTATAGCATGAATGGCATCTATTCATTTACTCTCATAGTATTTCTATGTAGAAGCAATATCAGCCAGGGAAACTAATTGTACTCACTTTATGATAGAACAGAATAGAACATTCAGTTTTTTCTGCCTGAGTGTTACGAACCCCGTGGCTTTAAAAGTCTAGGGTGGATGGAAAAGAGACCCGTAACATAACTCATGCGAATTAGAATATTGACAACAAAATACACCGACAAAACAAATGTTACGTCAAACACAATGTTTTTATAAAAACACACGGTAAACGGTTTTTGGGGAAAAGGGCCTGAGCTGGACCCAAGGAATGAAACAATAAAGTAAAAAACCCCTAAACTGATCTTGCCTGCCTCAAGAACCGCTAAGCTTACTGCTAACCATATTAAAATACAGTGGGTGGTCCCCTCAGGTCTAACTAGTGTGTTTAGACAAGGTTGTCCTACGGGTAGTGTAGGCCCAAGGGCCACCTGATAAACCCCCCTTTCCCCAGGAACAAACAAACAACATAGGTCCAATATGGACTAGACAGCAAACAACATAGGTCCAATATGGACTAGACAGCAAACAACATAGGTCCAATATGGACTAGACAGCAAACGAGTGAGTATACAAAAAACAAGACACCACAGTTGCCATACTCACAGAGAAAGAGAGTCTCTGTCAGAAACACAACTGACTGGCTTTTAAAACCAGGGGATTCGATATGGTAATGCAAAACCAGAAACAGGCGGGGGCAATACTGAGGAACGTCCACTGATTGGTCCCACCTCAGCAATCAGCAGACGAACGGATGTCAGACAGGTGGGACACCCCAACGACAACCCAATCAGGAAAAACAAGGGACACCTGTGATTAGGGCTGAAGGAGAGGGAAAACAAACACACATACAGGATACCTGTTTCCATAACAACGTCTATCCAAATCTTGTTTAGGTACTAAGTACATTTTATTGGCCATCACACTCTGTGTTCAACCGATTTTAAATCCACGATTAAATAAAAAAACAGAGCTTTGGTGGCGTCCTCATTGCTTTCCATAAAGTAGGATTTTCGGCTAGAATGTTTATTTGTAGTTTGTCTCTAGGGTTTTTGAAAAAAACCAAGTAATTGGCGTTCAGGCTAATGGTACGGCTATTTTTACCTTGGTGAAACACATTTTGTACGAAGTAACACACTGACAAGTTTTGATGATTTTGATGTATATTGAGTAAAAGCTTGAGCTATTTCAGGATGTTCACTACCGGCAAAAAACATATAATCCAAAACCAGCAGATGTTTTTTTATGAGGAGGTAAGAATTCATCATCAGACAGGGATGCTGGTATTCCTTCAACAAATTAGATTTTTATTTTCTTCAACAACTCATCATACAAAAGTTGATAACATGAATAACACCACACAATATTGTCAGGTTTCTGAGATAATACATGTTCAGAATTCTCTCAAATCCTTTTTACAGAACAAGTTTTACCGCTATTGGATGGTCCTGCGATTAAGGCTGAAAATGGTAGTTGCAACCTAGGATGAAAACCTTCTACAGCATCCATTGTATCTTCAGTGTTAAGACACACAAGGATTGTAACATAAAGTCAGTAACCAAAGGGTAAAGTGGTCCCGTCAGGTAAAAGTCATCTCTTGTCACAGACGACCCGGAATCTTTTAGTAAGTGGGGCATTACGTAGATGGAACCCCTTTTAATCCCCTAACAATCTTTTTGTAGGAGTTTCAACATTTCTAAAACACTATTTCGGTCGTTTATAAAACCCTCGACTAAGCGTGTGATTGATTCCAAGTTTACACGCGGGGAATTTTCATAGTTTTGTGTCACGCCTTTGGCTTTCAACACTACGTGATTGTGTTTAGTCCTAAAAGCATAGCGTTTGGGTCCACAGGATGACCACTCTATGATATGGTCACCATCTTCCAGTTCACTCGTTAAACCTCCCAGATAGTTGCTAAGAGGGGGGGGGTTCCAATCACCAGGTTTGCTTCCATAGACCCCAGAGTCTGTGTCATGGTAAAGAACCCGACTCTGCAGGTGCTCCATGAGGGTGTGTAGTTCAAGTCGCCCATAGGCCGTGGTAAAAGCTGCTAGAAACACGTTTCCATTACTCGGGGGTAGAACCCACTTCTTGTTGCGTCTCCATTGCACCAGAGCTATGTCTTGATTCAAGAACAAAACATTTGAAATGTCAGATTGGTCTGAAAAAAACCAATCCCATAAATTCTTCGGGATCTTTAATGATAGATGTTGTTAACATATTGCTTCTCTGGTTTCCTGGGAAAGTTCCACACTTCAAAGATTTTGGCCACACGATACCCCTTCTCTATAGCCTTAGAGAATTAAACGGTGACCCATACACCGGTCAGGGCTCTTTCTTGATCTGAATGATCACAAGGCTTTTCCTGGTTGTTGTTTTCACTGCAGGTGCGACAAAGGGGAAAGAAAAGTTTTCCTTGAGGTCCCTTGTAAGGCAACACTGACAAAAACAAGCCCCAGGGAGGGTAAACAGTTGCTTTTATCAAAGCAAAATAGTTTTGTGGTAAGTCAAAGTCACAGTGAATAATTTCAGGATGTCCCAAAGGATAACAAGAGGAACTCATTACTTGAGGATAAAGGGAAGTATAATCTATATATCCAATTTTCTCATCAGCTATATAACGTAAGGTCAAAGCATTGGTACGACCCCCAAACAAGGCCTGGCAGGGCTCCAGGGGTTGGGGTCAAAGGTGGAAAGGAAAGCTGGAACATGAGGATCAGACCTTGTGAGTTCTGTCCCCTCGTACTCCCACATCACCTTCCCTTTCACCCCATAAGCAGCCTGGAAAGAGGACCACTTGTCTTGGAACTCCTGGTACATTTCCCCCAAAGTCTTCTGGGTTAAGACACACATGGCCTGGGGCAGAAAGCAAGATTTACAACCATGGAAGATATTTTTATTTTTTACTTCTGTTTATTTTAATAAATACTTTCTTAAAGCTGCATTGTTGGTTAAGGGCTCGTAAGTCAGCATTTCACTGTAAGGTCTACACCTGCTGTATTCGGCGCATGTGACAAATACAATTTGATTTGATTTGATCAAGGGATTGGAAAGAAGATAGGAATCACAGGATCTAGAATTGTGAGCTATAAAAGTGAAGTTTTTGTACTGGGGTTTTCAGAAACGTTTCAGAAAGAGTAGTGCACCATTGGGGTCCTCTGCCGACCACTTTTCACCCTTGAAAGTCATGGTAGATACAGAAATAGGCAGATGAAACCCTGATTGCTGATTACTCTCAAAGTCATAAACACACATTTCTCTGAATGTTCATCTTCATCTGATGGTTGAAGGTAGCACTCATGTTCCAATTCTTGAGCCACTTCTGGGTCTCTGCTTTTCAAAGGCCCTTTACAGATAGGGCAGTGTAGGACACCATATACGTGAGGTTGGGGGGGTTGTCTAATTTAAGGTTGGGGTTAGCTCGTTAATTTGTTTAATTAAGGAGCTAAGTTCTGGGAGTACCTGTGATAATGTGTCCTCATTTGTATGAGTTATAGGAGGTGTGTGTTGTTGTGTAGGGGTTGGTCCTGGATCCTTCATTTGTTTGATTAATGAGTTTAGTTCTAGGGGTATTCTAGAAGTATCCATGTTACATACGGCTATATATCGTTTGTTTGGGCGTTTGTTATTCAGATTGCTGCTTATCAAATTTGATGTGTTTTTCTTACAGATGGCTATGTCTTGGATGTACCGACGTTTTAGCAAAGCAACCATACGTGTGTGTAACTGGACCTATCTGGCTTTCAGAGCCCTGTAAAAGGCTGTGAGAAACCTATCTTGAAGATCTATATCCTGATCCTCGTCCCCACTGACGCTGTCCTCAATCAGTATAGGCTCTACCTCAGAATGTATTGTATCAAGCTGATTAGCCGCATCATACCTCAACACATCATCCTCATCATACCTCAACACATCATCCTCATCATACCTCAACACATCATCCTCATCATACCTCAACACATCATCCTCATCATAGCTCAACACATCATCCTCATCATACCTCAACACATCATCCTCAACATTAACATCATTGACATTATCATCATTGAATGTATGGACCTGTTTAGATGCAGTAATCAGTACACCATCATCATCATCATCCTCTTCCTCCTCTTCCTCCTCATCCTCCTCTTCCTCCTCTTCCTCCTCTTCCTCTTGTTGTATTGGGTCTGCTATGCTTGTATAGGCCTTGGAGGAGCCCCAAAAAACAATAAAATAAAACATATAAGAAATAGTGTATTAAAATAATATTAATAATAATAAATAAATTATAAGAATACATAAAAACAAATATTTAATTTTTTAAATAATAACAAAAAATATATAATGCTTTTTTAAACAGTTAATTTATTATGTGTTAACATATCAATATATCCTAATTCACTGTTTCTGTTTCTCACTGTTTGGACTTGGGTTACAGGGAAAGTAACTGTCTGTTGTTGACTAAAACTGTTTTTCTGTGGAGTCATGGAAGGCGTGTTTTCTTCCCACTGTCCATTGTCTGAGTCTGTCTTTTTACAAAAATAATAATCATAATATTGTTTTTAACATAGTCATTAAAAGTTATATCTATAATAAAACAGGCCATATCCATAAAGAGCATGTTCTTCAATCCAGTCGTTTTCAGACCAATCGTTCTCCTCGGTCAAAGGTGAAGCCATTCTGTCAACTTGAACTATGTGTCTGTGGAGCCGTGCTGGACTTTGAAATAGTGTCGGTGCCCTATTATATACTGAACGCCTCGGGGGGGTTTGGAGGCGTGTCTAGGTATGACAATCCCTCTGTTCTTGGGTTGGTTTGAGTTTCGTCTATGTCAAAGCCTGCTGTACAGAAAGAGAGGAGAACGTCGTTTTTCACAATCATTCAAGCAGTCATTCAACGGAGGAGTCCATAATGCCTGGGTTGAACGCTGTACACGCTTCTACATGGAGAGTCAGCTGTAAACACAAGATTAGGTTTTTAAAACATAGTACACCTTTTGTTTATTGCTTATTATATAAAGATTATTACCCATTTAAATGTTGACTCACGTCTAAAATATCTTGATGGCGAGTGACTGAGTAAAGATACAGCTTCTGTCTGTTGTTCCTCTAACTCGTTATCCTCTATAACAATCACTTCTGTTTGTGGTGTTGCTTCTTGATCCACATCAATGACTTCGGGTACCTCCTGCATAAATGTAGGGTAACCTGTAGAATTTACATAATTTTACAATATACATTTTTTACTTAAAAATACTGATATTTTACATAAAATACAATATAGTATTAATATTAATTAATAGAAAGGTTCAGAACTTTTGTAAAACATCACAGTAAGGTAGAAAGAATATATGGCAAATAGAAATCCTATATGGATGGTGTTAAGAGATAGATGGGAGGTATTGAATGGAGTTGAAGGATGGGACTAATAACAACTAACAACAAATAATAACAAGATAACTAATAACGTAAGCATACTGTGTCCATAATAAGTATATCGTTTGTAGGTTGGGAGCTTTTGGGAAAGAGCACAGTTAGAAAGATATGGCATATAGAAGCAAACCGGATGGACATCATGAAAATGATCGGAGAGGTTGAGAGTAGAAGAAGTTCAGGAGCAAAAACAAACAAAAATATAATTATTGTAAAATTGACTGTGTCGATACAATTTATATAGTAGCTATAAGCTGGAAGTAGAGGCCTAAGGATTGTTGTTCACTAGTTTACCCAAGTAGGGAAAGGGTGGTGGGGTTGGAAAGTAATAAAGGGGAATATATATTTTTTAAAGGATATGTATGTACAGTGAGGGAAAAAGTATTTGATCCCCTGCTGATTTTGTACATTTGCCCACTGACAAAGAAATTATCAGTCTATAATTTTAATGGTACAGTGAGGGAAAAAAAGTATTTGATCCCCTGCTGATTTTGTACGTTTGCCCACTGACAAATAAATTATCAGTCTATAATTTTAATGGTAGGTTTATTTGAACAGTGAGAGACAGAATAGCAACAAAAAAATCCAGAAAAAGCATTTCAAAAATGTTATAAATTGATTTGCATTTTAATGAGGGAAATAAGTATTTGACCCCTTCTCAATCAGAAAGATTTCTGGCTCCCAGGTGTCTTTTATACAGGTAACGAGCTGAGATTAGGAGCACACTCTTAAAGGGAGTGCTCCTAATATCAGTTTGTTACCTGTATAAAAGACACCTGTCCACAGAAGCAATCAATCAATCAGATTCCAAACTCTCCACCATGGCCAAGACCAAAGAGCTCTCCAAGGATGTCAGGGACAAGATTGTAGACCTACACAAGGCTGGAATGGGCTACAAGACCATCGCCAAGCAGCTTGGTGAGAAGGTGACAACAGTTGGTGCGATTATTCGCAAATGGAAGAAACACAAAATAACTGTCAATCACAAAATCAGCAGGGGATCAAATACCTTTTTCCCTCACTGTATGTGTGTATATATGTATATATATGTATATATGTGTATATGTATGTGTATGTGTATTATCTCCCGAGTGGCGCAGTGGTCTACTAGAGATCCTGGTTCTAATCCAGGCTCTGTCGTAGCCGGCCGCGACCGGGAGACCCATGGGGCAGCTCACAATTGGCCCAGCTTCGTCCAGGGTAGGGGAGGGAATGGCCGGCAGGGATGTAGCTCAGTTGGTAGAGCATGGCGTTTGCAACGCAAGGGTTGTGGGTTCGATTCCCACGGGGGGCCAGTATGGAGAAAAAAATAAAATATGTATGCACTCACTCACTCTGGATAAGAGCGTCTGCTAAATGACGTAAATGTAAATATGTGTGTGTGTGTATATATAAAAAACATGGGGGACTGGAAGTGATGCAGACAATTACATTGATAGAAGATACAATCTATCTGCAATATTAAGCTGATCTACCCCCTTAAAAAAAAACAAATAAATAAAATAATAATATTAATTACCTGAAAATTGTATGTCATCCAGTCTTAAAATGTCTGCAAAACCAAATATTGAAATACTGTTAAATATTTAAAAAAACCATTGTTATCCATTGAGTGAATTGTTATCCATTGAGAGAGAGATATAGAATAGTGTACTACCGTGCTGGGTAATTTATTTCTACAACTGTGATGTAACTGAACATCCACTAGGTGGAGCCAGTGGTCCACTCTTGATTAGACACTTCACATAAAATAGAAATTTGTTTGGTAAAAACAGTAGGATAAATACATATGTAGGTAGATATATAATATTATACTAACATTCTAGATACACACACACACACACACACACACACATAATCAATTGACTAGTAATTTTTCTATAACTGTAATGTAACTACACATCCACTAGGTGGAGAAAGTGGTCCACTCTTGAGTAGAGCCTTGGTTTGGCATGCATTTTCATGGTTCTGAGACACCTTGAGACATGTCACATAAAATTGACATTTGTTTGGTATAAACAGTAGGATATATACATATGTAGGTAGAGTCCATTCTCGTTTTAAAAAAATCAATAACACAACTTCTCATTCATTATATACTATATCATTTTATACAATACATTATTAAAAAACATTCATTTATAATATACAACATCATATATATATATATATATATATATATATATATATATATATATATATATATATATATATATATATATATATATATATATATATATATGCATAGTTAGATATAAAAGCCTTCATCATATTGAAAATTCAACTCACCTTCAAAATTCTCCATGAGGAATAAATGATTCAAGGAGTCTCTTTAAGATGTATGTCTTCAGGCCTTCTGGTCCTCTGGGTCTTTTTTCTTGGTTGACTGAGACATCCCACGGACACTCTTTTATGGGGTCAAATGGATCTTGTTTAGGTCAGCAGCAGTAAAACGGGACATCTTAAAGAATACAATTACCTTTTTAGTTTTTTATTGACTGAGACATCCACTGGACATTCCATCCTCGGACGCCTCCCGGACATCCCCGGACGCCCCCCCTGAGAACTCTTTTTAAAAGGTTAAAGGTTAAAGAGGTTTAAAAAACAGTTGTTTGAAAGACACACCACACACGCTCACACACACACACACAACCCAAGGAACCAATGGCTCTTGTGTAGGGAGAGAGAGAGAGAGAGAGAGAGAGAGAGAGAGAGAGAGAGAGAGAGAGAGAGAGAGAGGAGAGAGAGAGAGAGAGAGAGAGAGAGAGAGAGAGAGAGAGAGAGAGAGAGGAGAGAGAGAGAGAGAGAGAGAGAGAGAGAGAGAGAGAGAGAGAGAGAGAGAGAGAGAGAGAGAGAGAGAGAGAGAGAGAGAGAGAGAGTTTGAGTTTTAAATAATCTTTATTGGGTCTGGGAGCCCACCACACAATAAATACTCATACAAAACCGTAGTTACACATCAATTAAAAACACAACTCCAATTCCTCCTCCACAGTAACTAAACACAACAGCCTCTGAATACCCCATATACTCATAAAAAATATCAATATTGTTGACAAGTTTATAATAGGCAAACTCACCCTTATTCTCGCTGCCAACATTCCCTCCAGCATTCCCACCACATCCACAGACCCCTGTCCCCCGAATACTGTTCTTTCGGGTCTTCCATATCGCTAATTTTGCTGCCCCTAACACAAAATTACGCAACACAACTACACCTTTTGGCTAAACCTGTACTTTGGCCCAAATATATACAGTTGAGAAGAGAAAACCTCTCTCCAACGTTGAGAACCAATTAGTGATCAGGTCAATCATCCCGACCAACCTGGGACACTGTAAAAACAGATGTGCCAGAGTTTCAGACTCAGCACAGAATGGACACTCCTCCCCAACAGTAGGATCCAGGTGTAACCAGATACATGTTGGTGGCTATGGCTCCATGTATTATCCTCCATTGGAGGTCAGCTGTCCTCTTATCAATAGGCAGTTTGTATAATGATCGCCAAAAGCCTTTTGGGGAGGCACCTGGACCAAGCACACCCGCCCACCTCGTCGATTTTACCCCTTCCAGGGAAGAGGCATGGGACACCGTTACACATATTCTGTACCTGGCCTTCTTCCCACCTCCTTGAACTCCCCCAGCTCCGGGGTATCAAAGGAAAGCAGCATCCCCACGTCCTCCTCGAATGCCCCCGCCGCAGCACTAACAATCAGTGCAGGGAACACATAATCCAGACCCTCCTTCCACCGATCAGAATTGGAAGTGTCAGTCACATACTGCAGATGAAGTACTGGCAAGGAATCACAGACCTCAGCGACGACCTTCCTCAGTAGGCGAGACGATCGGATCCCCTGCTCTTTCTCCCAGCTCCTCCAACGACCTATTCCTGTTCCGCATCAGATGACCCAGCTTAGTACACCCCACGCCTAACAGGCATGAACGTACTAGCTGAACCCAGAATACGGGACTGGATGGCAGTGTTATGAAAAAAAAAGGGTCTTCAAAAAGCCACATCCCTGGTGGCGTGCAGGCCTTACGGGACTTGACCAGAACTCTCCAAGCCTGCATAACAGACTCATAAAATGGAGTCAGGCCAGGCAACTCACCCCCCTCCAGCTTTAAGAGAGGAAAAGGTGCTTGTCTAAGCCCAAACAGCCTGCTCTCCTCATCAATGTGTAGGCTGTGTCAACCCAGCTAGAACCGTCACTGTACAACAGTCTCTGTGCTGCTTGAAGCCGGAAAGCCATGATCCTGGAAGAAATGTCCACCAGGCCTTGCCCACCCTCGTGCAGTGGCAAGTACAGGGCTGAAGCTTTAATCCAATGTTGTCCAGACCAGAAAGAAATTGACAAGGGTCCTCTGAAGCTCTTGTATCAGTCCCTTTGGTGGCTGCAAAATCATTAGTCTGTGCCACAGGGTAGAGGCAGCAAGATTATTAGCTACCAGTACCCTTCCCCTATAAGACAGCTGGGGCAGCACCCATTTCCATCTTGACAGTCTGGCACACACTTTCTCCACTACACCCTCCCAGTTCTTTTTCTGAAAGACATCGGAGCCTAGAAAAACCCCCAAAGTCTTCATCCCATCTCTGCCCCACTGAAGCCCCCCTGGTAACCGTGGAGCGGACCCCCATCTGAAGCTGGCCTGCCCACAGCGCTTCACTCTTTCCCCAATTGACTCTAGCTGAGGAGGCCCCCTCATACACCTTTAAAGCGTCTGAGAGAACCTTAACATCCTCACCCCCTGTAATAAAAACTGTCACGTCATCTGCATACGCAGACAGTGCTATCGTGGGACCCTTCATAACCCCTGGACACAGAGAAACCAGTAAGCTTCGCTCTTAAAAAACAAAGCATTGGTTCAATCGCCAGACTATATAACTGCCCTGAAATTGGGCATCCCTGCCTGATGCCCCTTTGGACAGGGATGGGGCAACTCAAACCACCCCCACCTTCACCATACACAAGGCCCCAGCATACAGTAAATTCATCCAAGACAAAAAAACATCCCCCAAACCCAAAGGCTTTCATTGTTTTAAACAAGTACTGGTGGTCCACACGATCAAAAGCCTTCTCCTGATCCAAAGAAAGTAAACCCACATTTAAACATCAGACAGTTTACAAATGTCTAAAACATCTCTTATTAGAAACAAGTTTGTCAACAATAGAGCGATCAGGTACACAGTAGGACTGGTCCATTGTGGACCAACAATCCCAGATACTCTTTCAACCTGTTTGAGAGACATTTAGAAACAATTTTATATTCTGCACACAGCAAAGCAACAGGTCTCCAATTTTTTATGAGAGCCAAATCCCCCTTTTTTGGCAACAGTGAAAGTACCGCACGTTGACAAGATACAGGAAGAGAGCCCTCATGAAAAGATTCACACACCACTTCATAAAAATCCTCCCCAATAGACCCCCAAAAGTGCTTATAAAACTCAGATGGTAAACCATCAATGCCAGGGGCTCGGCCTGATGAGAGCTGCATAACTGCTGTGGACAGCTCCTGCAGAGTAATGTCAGAGTCCAAAGCAGCTCTCTGCTCAGGGCCCAATTGAGGAAGTCCATGTAGCAACTGTTCAGCACACAGAGGACCACAATCCTCTGCCTTGTAGAGGGCAGAGTAGAAATCCACGGCATGTTGGCGCATTTCACTGTCATCCGTGGTCACCTTCCCATCAGGGAGACGAAGGCAGACCATCTGTTTACGTTGCAATGTCGACTGTCCTAGTTTTTTTTTTAAAGCACTAGGAGCATCCATATCCTTGAGGGAAGCGAAACGAGACCTAATCAAGGCACCCTTCACTCTTTCATGCAGAAACGACCTCAGTTCATGTTTCTTGTCCTGTAAATTCATGACTAGTCCGGGGTCATTCTGAGTGAGCAACTTCAATTCAATAGATTTGTTGTCCTGTTCAGGGCCCTGATCGTCTCTTTAACTTCAATTCGAGACAGAGCAGTATACTGTTGACAAAAATAATCATATTTGGGCCTTCCCATCCTCCCACCATTGTCTCAAGGACTCAAAATTCCCTTTTTGTAACCCTCCATTTTTCCCAAAACAACAAAAACCTTTCA
The DNA here is from genome assembly GCA_036851935.1 of Coregonus suidteri. NCBI lineage: Eukaryota > Metazoa > Chordata > Actinopteri > Salmoniformes > Salmonidae > Coregonus > Coregonus suidteri. The sequence continues at coordinate 1,231,917 of CM072257.1, read as the reverse complement.
CAAAACATGACATCATGTAACAATTTAACATTCAAATACCAATAAGATGATGACCTTCGTGGACAGGACAAGTGAATATCAACAGTGACAATATGGTGATCAGAGAAACCCACAGGAGTAATGTCACACCTTCCAACCCTACTACAGTATTGCTCAGATACATACAACCTGTCTAACCTTGCTGCCTGACATGACCTTCATTAACTTTCAGCCATGTGTACTGCCTAACTTTTGCATTCCTTACTCTCCACACATCAGAAAGCTCAAACTCGGTTAATAGACCAGACAGACAAATTGCTGACCGCAGGTGAGGTTCTTCAGCGGTGCGATCAACAGTAAAATCCACTGTCTGTACAGTTCCAGTCCCCCCCTAAAACCATACACCCCTCTTGGTCACACTGTCTTAAGGTTTCCTTTATTTGATCAAAACCAACAATACGCTCTGTACCCTCATTAGGAGCATAAACATTCAAAAAAACAAACAAAAAACCCCATAACATTCACCTTGACCAATAAAACCCGACCCTTGACAATCTCTGTTGTAGATACCACAGTCACCCCTAAGCCTGAAGAAAAACAAGATTGCCACCCCAGCACTGAAATTAGTACCCATGACTGAGTACATGCTGCCCCTCCCACCACATACCCCAGTCACACCTCATTTTCCTCATCACTATGTGTCTCCTGTAGGAAAACTACATTAAGCCTTTTCTGTTTTATGACTTCTAATACCCAAGCCCTCTTATTCCTGTCCCTCCCTCCATTAATATTGAGAGAACCTACCCTTAGTACCTCCATATAGAAAAGAAAAAAGGAAAAGCAGAAGATACCACAGAAAAAACCAGACAAAGAGAATAGAACACCCTATGAGGCATAATCATCATCATTATTTAAATTTTCTCTTAACCTGACCACGTTTCCCACCACCTTTTGCTGCTGCAACAGCAGTAACAAATTTCCTCAAGCGAAACCGCTTCTTCTCACTCAACTGGTCTAACCCCACCGTCTTCTGTAACATCACAGCTGACCTCACAAACTTATCAACATCAAAATAATCTGCCAATTTGACAGATTTCCCAAAAGTCTGATCCAGAAAAACCATTTACCTCCTCTAGATCGTAAATTGAGTCCTCACCAGCTGATATCGTATCAAGAGAGATATCCATATCCTTCTCCTGATCCTCCTCAACTGAGGCCACAGACCACTGACTCCCCTCTACCACATCCCTTTCAACACTCCCCACTTGCACCCCATCACTCGTACCAGGCATCTCCTCACTACCTGGGGAGACTAGCCCCACCTGAACCCCATTACTCGTAGTGGGCATCCTCCTCCACTACCTGGAGACTAGCCCCACCTGAAACCCATTACTCGTAGTGGGCATCTCCTCCACTACCTGGGAGACTAGCCCCACCTGAACCCCATTACTCGTAGTGGGCATATCTCCTCCACTACCTGGGAGACTAGCCCCCCCTGTACCCCAGCACTCATAGTGGGCATCTCCTCCACTACCTGGGGAGACTAGCCCCCCTGTACCCCAGCACTCATAGTGGGCATCTCCTCCACTACCTGGGAGATGAGCTCCACATGAACCCTCTCCTGTAACCCATTACTTGTAGTGGGCATCTCCTCCACTACCTGGGAGATTAGCTCCACATGTACCCCCTCCTGTACAACAGCACTCGTACTGGGCACCTCCTCACCAGTCTGAGGAAATGGCCCTTCAGATCCATCCTTACCTTCTACAACAATTTTTTCCTGCTGCATAACATTTCCCTCTGGTACAAGTTGCACCTCTGTGCCCTCAACACGGACAATGTGTGTTCCTCAGCAACAGATGCGTGTGGCTGCTCTACCACTGTCAGCCCACCTCTTCCTACATCAGTGGGCCCAGGCATTACGAGGACCACCTGCGCCCCTTCCTCTGCCTTCTCCCTATTCGGGCAAGCCATGTCGCTTATGACCAACATCCCCACACTCAAAACACCGTTGACTACCCGTACTAGCATAAGCCATATACAGTCTATTGTCATACTTGACTTTTAAACGATAACTCCAAAGTCTGCTCCGGTGAGTCCAAAAACATAAACACCTGTCGCCGAAACGACATTACCTGTTTCAAAGCCGGGTGTTTGCAACCCAATGGGACAACCTTAATTGAACTTGCAAACTTCCCAAAGCGCAATAACTCGCGCTCCAATAGCTCATTTGGAATGAACGGCGGTACATTTGAAATCGTTACCCTTGTTGACGGAGAAAAAAGCGGGCGTAACTTGAATAAACATTCCTTTAAAGAAGTATGCCATGCTCAACCATACGATCAACAAGGCGCTCTTCTTAAGAAATACCACCACCACTTTATTCATCCGTGACGCATAAGCAACATTCTAATATCCTACCTTCTCTCCTACGGCGACCAGAACTCTTCCACCGTAACAGTAGCTTCAGTAACACACCTAAAGCCGTGCCGAAGTGACAGGGATGGCGTCCCGATTCGGGCCGCCATCCCCACCCAAAATCAGGGTAATTTCGACACGAAAAACAATATACTTAATTCTACCACAACAAAAAAATAGAAAATAATAACCTTAATCATGCACAGAAGAAAAAAAGGATATCACCAAGAAAAGGAAAACCAGGATATCTAACTTTACACAACACTCGCACTTAGCACTCACTCAAAAAAACAATTCCCAGCACGCACCAAACACTCCAGCGCATGCAGAGAGAGAGAGAGAGATGAGAGAGAGACAGAGAGAGAGAGAGAGAGAGAGAGAGGAGAGAGACGAGAGAGAGAGACAGAGAGAGAGAGAGAGAGAGAGAGAGAGAGAGAGAGAGAGAGAGAGAGAGAGAGAGAGAGAGAGGACAGAGAGACAGAGAGACAGACAGAGAGACAGAGAGAGAGAGAGAGAGAGATGAGAGAGAGAGAGAGAGAGAGAGAGAGAGACAGAGAGACAGAGAGACAAGAGAGACAGAGAGACAGAGAGAGAGAATAATACCATCAATAATATAATCAGTCCACACCAGTCTGTATTGCATTATGAAAACATTTACACATTTATACAGACAGTTAAGAGATAAATGATTCTAATTTAAAACGTTATAAACAGTCCAATAATATTATTTTAGGCATTAAATCAGACGTAATATTAATATCCTCTGTGTTTATTTTCTTCATTCAGATGAGCTTGCTGTGATTTGCCAACGTGAACTCAAATCTAATCTAAAGAAGAAGTTTCAATGTGTATTTGAGGGATCGCTAAACAAGGAAACCCAACACTTCTCAATAAGATCTACACAGAGCTCTACATCACAGAGGGTGGAACAGGAGAGGTCAATAATGAACATGAGCTGAGACAGATTGAGACAACAACCAGAAAACAAGCAAGACCAGAGACTGCAATCAAATGTAAACGACATCTTCAAACCCTTTAACTGGACAAGACAAACTTATCAGAACTGTGCTGACAAAGGGAAGTCGCTGGCATTGGAAAAAACAGTCTCTGTGCAGAAGTTCATACTGGACTGGGCTGAAGGAAAAGCAAATCAGGATGTCCAATTTGTATTTTCATTCCCTTTTCGGCAGCTGAATTTGATGAAAGGTGAAAAAAACACACTTTGATTGAACTTCTCAATCACTTCTCAATGGAAACCAAAGAATGAAGAATCTACAACTACGACAAGTACAAAGTTTCTGTTCATCTTTGATGGTCTGGATGAGTGCCGGACTGCCCCTAGACTTCCAGAAGAACAAGATCTGTTGTGACGTCACAGAGTCAACCTCAGTGGATGTTCTGCTGACAAATCTCATCAAGGGGAAATCTGCTTCCCTCTGCTCTCCTCTGGGTAACGACCCGACCTGCAGCAGCCAATAGATCCCTTCAGGGTGTGTTGACCAGGTGACAGAGGTACGAGGGTTCAATGACCCACAGAAGGAGGAGTACTTCAGGAAGAGATTCAGTGATGAGGACCTGGCAGCAGAATAATCTCACACATAAAGACATCAAGGAGCCTCCACATCATGTGCTACATTCCAGTCTTCTGTTGGATTTCTGCAACAGTCCTTGAACACATGCTGAAACTTAAGAGAGAAGAGATGCCCAAGACTCTGACTGAGATGTACTCACACTTTGTGGTGTTTCATACCACACAGAAGAATGAAAAGTATCTTGGGAAAGAAGAGACAGGTCCACACTGGAATAAGAGAGCATTCTGTCACTGGGAAAAACTGGCTTTTCAACAGCTTGTGAATGGCAATCAGATTTTCTATGAAGAAGACCTGAAAGAGGCTGGCATTGATGTCAGTGAAGCTCAGTGTACTCAGGATTGTGCACACAGCTAAGGCTTTAAAGAGGAATGTGGGCTGTACCAGGACAAGGTGTACTGCTTCGTGCATCTGAGCATTCAGGAGTTTCTGGCTGCTGTATATGTGTTCTCTCATTCATCAACAACAATCAGAATCTAATGGCCAAGCCTCAATCAACGTCCAGTAACTTTTCTTCGCTGTTCAGACAACAAGTCTGAAGTTACTGTCTACAAGAGTGCTGTGGATAAAGCCTTACAAAGTGAGACAGGAAATCTGGACCTGTCATTCCGCTTCCTTCTGGGCCTCTCACTGGAGTCCAATCAGAAGCACTTACGAGGTCTACTGCCAAAGACAAGAAGCAGCTCACAGAGCCATGAAGAAACAGTCAGGTACATCAAGAAGAAGATCAGGGAGAATCCCTCTCCAGAGAAGTGCATCAATCTGTTTCCACTGTCTGAATGAACTGAATGACCATTCTCTAGTGGAAGAGATCCAAAGCTACCTGAGATCAGGAAGTCTCTCAGAAGAAGAACTGTCACCTGCACGGTGGTCAGCTCTGGTCTTTGTGTTGCGGACTTCAGAAAAGGAGCTGGATGTGTTTGACCTGAAGAAATACTCAGATCAGAGGAAGGTCTTATGAGGCTGCTGCCAGTGGTCAAAGCCTCCAGAGCTGCTCTGTGAGTACATAAAATGACATTTAAGTACTAATCATCAGGAAGAAATATTCAGTTTAGAGTAAAATATGTATTATAATACAGTGGGGAAAAAAAAGTATTTAGTCAGTCCACCAATTGTGCAAGTTCTCCCACTTAAAAAGATGAGAGAGGCCTGTAATTTTCATCATAGGTACACGTCAACTATGACAGACAAAATGAGAAAAAAATTCCAGAAAGTCACATTGTAGGATTTTATTTTTTTAAATGAATTTATTTTGCAAAATTATGGTGAAAAAATAAGTATTTGGTCAATCAAATGTTTCTCAATACTTTGTTATATATAACCTTTGTTGGCAAATGACACAGGTCAAACGTTTTCTGTAAGTCTTCACAAGGTTTTCACACAATGTTGCGTGGGGGCTGGTATTTTGCCCATTCTCCATGCAGTATCTCCTCTAGAGCAGTGATGTTTTGGGGCTGTCTCTGGGCAACACAGACTTTCAACTTCCTCCAAAGATTTTCTATGGGGTTGAGATCTGGAGACTGGCTAGGCCACTCCAGACCTTGAAATGCTTCTTACGAAGCCACTCCTTCGTTGCCCGGGCGTTGTGTGTGTTTGGGATCATTTTCATGCTGAAAGACCCAGCCACCGTTTTCATCTCTCATGCCCTTGCTGATGAAAGGAGGTTTTCACTCAAAAATCTCACGATACATGACCCCATTCATTCTTTCCTTTACACAGATCAGTCGTCCTGGTCCCTTTGCAGACAAAAACTGCCCACAAAGCATGATGTTTCCACCCCCATGCTTCACAGTAGGTATGGTGTTCTTTGGATGCAAGTCAGCATTCTTTGTCCTCCAAACACTACGAGTTGAGTTTTGACCAAAAAAGTTATATTTTGGTTTCATCTGACCATATGGACATTCTCCCAATCCTCTTCTGGATCACCCAAATGCACTCTAGCAAATTTCAGACGGGCCTGGACATGTACTGGCTTAAGCAGGGGGACACGTCTGGCACTGCAGGATTTGAGTCCCTGGCGGCGTAGTGTGTTACTGATGGTAGGCCTTTGTTACTTTGGTCCCAGCTCTCTGCAGGTCATTCACTAGCTCCCCCCGTGTGGTTCTGGATTTTTGCTCACCGTTCTTGTGATCATTTTGACCCCACGGGGGAGATCTTGCGTGGGAGCCCCAGATCGAGGGAGATTATCAGTGGTTCTTGTAGTCTTCCATTTCCTAATAATTGCTCCCACAGTTGATTTCTTCAAACCAAGCTGCATTACCTATTGCAGATTCAGTCTTCCCAGCCTGGTGCAGGTCTACAATGTTGTTTCTGGTGTCCTTTGACAGCTCTTTGGTCTTGGCCATTGTGTGGAGTTTGGAGTGTGACTGTTTGAGGTTTGGACAGGTGTCTTTTTATACTGATAACAAGTTCAAACAGGTGCCATTAATAAGAGTAACAAGTGGAGGACAGAGTGGCCTCTTAAAGAAGAAGTTACAGGTCTGTGAGAGCCAGAAATCTTGCTTGTTTGTAGGTGACCAAATACTACTTATTTCCACCATCATTTGCAAATAAATTCATTAAAAATCCTACAATGTGATTTCTGGATTTTTTTTTTCTCAATTTGTCTGTCATAGTTGACGTGTACCTATGATGAAATTACAGGCTTCTCTCATATTTTTAAGTGGGAGAACTTGCACAATTGGTGGCTGACTAAATACTTTTTTTCCCCCACTGTATCGTATATAATATATAATATTACATTGAAAAAAACAAATGCATTGATGTTCACATTAGTTTAACAATATGACCATACAATTCTAGGAGACGGGAGATGAATCTATATGTTGTTTAAGAGAATAAACCAAATGCACCTGCCATTGTCCTTCTACACTACTGGTGTTAAATTAACAGTTTGTGAAATCATGATGATCTTCTCTGTCAGGCTGTCAGGCTGTGGACTCACAGAGGAAGGCTGTGCTTCTCTGGTCTCAGCTCTGAAGTCAACAACCCTTCACACCTGAGAGAGCTGGATCTGAGTAACAACGACCTGAAGGATTCAGGAGTGAAGCTGCTCTCTGCTGGACTGGGGAATCCCCACTGTAAACTGGAGACTCTGAGGTCAGTATTCCTGTAGTTGGTCAACAAGTGATAACTGTTCACCAGATCCACATGTGTTTACCAGGCACACATAGTCCCACACCATATGTGTTTGGACAGTGAAGCTTACAGTTTAAAATGTGGCGCTATGCTCCAGCATTTTGGATTTGAGATATAATGTTTCATATTAGGCAAAAAGTACAGAATGTCATCTTTTATTTGAGGGTATTCATACATATCTGTGTTACTGTTTTAGAAATGAAAGCACTTTATGTATCTAGTTCTCCCATTTGAAAAAAGTCATAATAATTTGGACATATTCCACTTATTGTCACGATCGTCTAACAGAGATGAGGACCAAGGTGCAGCGTTTGCAGGCAAACATACTCTTTATTAGAGACACGATCAAAAAACAACAAAACGATAACGTGACAGTTCACGGGTCTAAAACACAACAGACTAGAAACAAGATCCCACAAACTCTGTGGGAAACAGGCTGCTAAAGTATTATGGTCTCAATCAGAGACAACAAGCAACAGCTGAATCACGTTGCCTCTGATTGAGAACCAACTGGCCAACATTAGACAAACAATACTAGAATGTGAAACCTAGAACAAAACACATATACCTTACACACCCTGGCTCAACATATTAGAGTCCCAGAGCCAGGGCGTGACAGTACCCCCCCCTAAGGCGCGGGACTCCGACCGCGCCCACCAAATACCACAGGGGAGGGACCCGGGTGGGCACTCCGCTTAGGCGGCGGATCCGGCTCCGGGTCTGATCCCCGCTCTAATCTCCAACCCCCCCAAAGTACCCCTGGTCCGGTCTGGCCCCGCTGGCCGGAGCTGGACTGCACACTGGTGGAGCGGATTTTGCTCTAGCTCCGGCGTGAAGCATTGACCGGTGCCGGACCAGCCACCAGTGGAACAGGCACGGGCCGTGACGGACTGACGACGGCACACCACTGGCTTGGTGTGGGGAGCAGGAGCGGGCCGAGCCGGCCTGACGAAACGCACCACTGACTTGGTGCGGGGAGCAGGAGCGGGCCGGAACCAGGCTGGACGAAGCGCACCACTGACTTGGTGCGGGGAGCAGGAGCGGGCCGAGCCGGGCTGACGAAGGCACCACTGAATTGGTGCGGGGAGCAAGGAGCGGGCCGGACCGGGCTGACGAAGCGCACCACGGACTTGGTTCGGGGAGCAGGAATGGGCCGGAACGGGGCTGACGACGCGCACCACTGACTTGGTGCGGGGAGCAGAAGCGGGCCGGACCGGGCTGACGAAGCGCACCACTGACTTGGTGCGGGGAGCAGGAATGGGCCGACCGGGCTGACGACGCGCACCACTGACTTGGTGCGGGGAGCAGAAGCGGGCCGGACAGGGCTGACGAAGCGCACCACTGGCCCTACGTGGGGATCAGGAACAGGCCGGACCGGACTGGCAACACACCCCAGTACCTCTCGCCGTGCCTCTACACCTTCCATCCCCTCTTCGACCAGTGGCCCCCGTAACCTGGCGGCCTCCTCTGCCAACCCGCTGGGGGCCGTTTTTTTCTCTAATCGCGGCCTGCTGCTTGCCCGACGTCGTGAGCCCCCCCCCTAAAAAAATTTCTGGGAGTCTCTCTTCCCCGTGGGCCAGGGCCTCTTTAGTTCTCGACCAACTCTCGCTCTTCTGCTTCCAATTCCCGCCATTCAGCTCCTCATTCGGCTTGACCCAGTCGAAGCTCTTCCTCCACTGTTTCCCAAAGTCCACCCTCTCTGCTCCGCACTAGGCGGCTTGGTCCAGTTGAGGTGGGATCTTCTGTCACGACGTCGTCTAACAGAGATGAGGAACAAGGCGCAGCGTTGCAGGCAAACATACTCTTATTAGGGAGGACACGATCAAAAAACAACAAAACGATAACGTGACAGTTCACTGGTCTAACACAAAACAGACTAGAAACAAGATCCCCAAAAACTCTGTGGGGAAACAGGCTGCTAAAGTATGGTTCTCAATCAGAGACAAACAAGCAACAGCTGAATCACGTTGCCACTGATTGAGAACCACACTGGCCAACATAGACAAACAATACTAGAATGTGAAACCTAGAACAAAACACATATACTTTACACACCTGGCTAAACATATTAGAGTCCCCAAGAGCCAGGGCGTGGACACTTATATTGTATTATAGTAGTCATAAGTTTAGTATTTGGTCCCATATTCCTTACCTGCAGTGATTACATCAAGCTTGTGCTGATTCTACAAACTGTTGAATACATTGTGCAGTTTGTCTTGGTTCACACACACTGGACACACACACGGGACACACACAAACACACACTTGCCACACACTGGACACACACGCACACACATTTGACACACACACCACTGGCCACTCACAAAGCCTGGACACACACAAATACACACACTGGATGTCACACACACACACACACATGGACACTCACAAAGCCTGGACACACACACACACACACACACTGGACACACACACACACACACACTAGACCACCACATACGGACACACTCACACGGGAATAGGCACACACTGGACACACAAAACACAACAATAAGGATTAATTTAGTCAAAGTTTGTATTGTACCATATTCCTTGCATGTAGTGAGTAATCAGTCGTTTGTGAATCTACAAACTTGTTGAATACATTTGCAGTGTGTTTTAGTTGTGTTGGAATATGTTTTTCCAAATAGAAACTGAATGGTGAATAATGTCCTGCAATTTGGAGTCACTTCACTTGTAGGTGTCAGAAGAATGAAGATGTTCTGAAAAACACCTTCTCATTCATGTGGATTGCTACCATGATTAGAGAATATCAAGAATGAACGTGAATGATGAGAATGAGAAACATTATTATTATTCAGATTCATTCATGATTTTTCTTTAAACATGGCATCACAGGGGTTTTAGTAGTGTTTTGAACATATAATTACTCACTTAGAAAAAAATTTCTCCCTATCATCGCCCTTCGTTACTATGGGGAAAACATGACCAAAAACAACCCCAAAAAAAAACTGCAAAAGCAAACCACAAGTTTTTCAACCAAAAACTCAACTTTTTATACTTAATGCATTTTAAATGAATTTGGGCAGAATCTTAAGACCTACAAATAAAAACGAAGAAGAGCAAACAGCCATTTGAATTTGGGGGTCATGCTCTCCAGACCTCGCGAGTCTGTAAAAATTTTGCGTAACTGTGATAATGAATAAGACTTCAAATCAAAGGGACAGCTAAGCGGGCTCTGTTTTGACGCAATGGCCACCCAGGCCGCGGAAAG
>CM072257.1:1172468-1221061 GCA_036851935.1 Coregonus suidteri | reverse complement strand
TAATGGATTTAAAGTTGTTTTCCCCCACATCCACAGGTGGAGCCAGAGCAGCATAACTGGACTGGTGAGACCTGAGAAATACCCCCGGGGAAATACACTATATATCAAATAAAAATAAAATCAATTGTATTGGCCACATGCCCGAATAAAAACAGGTGCAGACTTACAGTGAAATGCTTAATTACACCCCTTTAAACCCAAACAGTGCTTTATTTTTTTTAAAAAAGTAAAATAAAACATCAACAAAAAAAGTGTTTAGAAAAAAGAGCAGAGTAAAATAAAATAAAAGTAGGGGGGCTATATTCAGGGGGTACCGGTGCAGAGTCAATGTGCGGGGGCACCGGCTAGTTGAGGTAGTTGAAGTAATATGTACATGTGGTAGAGTTTAAAATGACTATGCATAATAATTAACATAATATCACAAGTATGTGGACCCCTCTTCAAATGAGTGGATTCTGCTATTTCAGACACACACTGGCCACACACACACACACACACTGGACACACACACACACTGGACACACACACTGGACACACACAAAACTGGACACACACACAACCCCACACACTGGAAACACACCACACACACTGGGCACATACACACACTGGACACAACACACACTGGACACACACACACACTGGAACACACAACAACACCACACACCACACACACACTGGACACACACACACACTGGAAACACACACCCCTGGACAAAACACCACAACACACACACACTAGAATTCCACACACACACACACTAGATTCACACACCACACCACTGGACACACACACACACACACACACACTGGACACACACACACACATACGAAAACACACACCCCACTGGACACACAATGACACACACTGGAAACACAACACCACTTGATACACACACACTGTACACACTCACACACACCCCACTGAACACACACACACCAGTGTGTGTGAGTGTGTGTTTTCCAGTGTGTGTGTGTCCAGTGTGTTTTGTGTGTGTCCATGGGGTGTGAGTGTGTGTGTGTGTAGTTTTGTATGTGTGTGTGTCCAGTTGTGTGTGAGTGTGTGTGTCCAGTGTGTGTGTGTGTGTGTGTGTGTGTGTCCATTGTGTTTATGTGTTTTCCTGTGTGTGTGGGGTGTGTGTGTTCAGTGTGTGTGTGTGGGGGTCCAGTGTGTGTGTGTGTCCAGTGTTGTATGTGTGTGTGGCGTCATGTGTGAGTGTGTGTGTGTGCTGCGTCCAGGTATGTTTGTTCCAGTGTGTGTGTCCCAGTGTTTGTTGTCCCGTTGTGTGTCCAGTGTGTGTGTTGGTCGTGGTGTGTGTGTGTGTGTGGGTCTAGTGTGGTGGGGTGTCGGTGTTTTGGGGTTTTGGTTATTGGGTTGGTGTTTTTGGGGGTGTGGTTGTTTGTATTTGATGGGGGATGGGGTTGTGTTTTTTTTGGTGTGTGGGGGTGGTGTGTTTGTGGTGGGGGGGTTGTGTGTGTGGGTTTGGGTTGGGTGTGTCGGGGGTGTTTGTTTTTTGGTTGTGTGTGGTGTTTTTTTGTGGTGTGGTGGTTGGTGGGTGTTTGTTTTGGGGGGTTTTGATGGGGGGGGGGGGTGACTGTTGGTTTTGTTTGGTTGGTGTGTTGTTGGTTTTTTGATGTGGGGTGGGTGTTGGGGGTGGGGGGTGGTTGTGTGGTGGGGTTTGTGTGGGGGTGTGCCAGTGTGGTATGAGGGTGGTGTTGGGTGTGTGGGTCTGTGGTGGGGTGGGTTGTGTGGGTTGGTTTGTGTGGGGGTTTGTGTTGTTGGTGGTATGTTGTGGTGTTGTGTGGGTACCAGTTGGTTGGGCTGGTGGTTTTTGGTTGGGGAATGGTGTTGTTTGTGTTTGTCTGTTAGTGGTTGTTTGGTTTGTGTTTGGTTTTGGGGGTTTTTGTTTGTTTTTGTGGTGGGTGTGTGTTGAGGTTGTGGTGTGGGGGGTTGTTGGTGTGGGTGGGGTTTGGTGGTTGTGTTTTTGGTGTGGGGGATTTTCGTTTGTGTTTGTTGTCTGTGGTATCCCAGTGTGTGTTTAGTCCGGTAACTTGTGTGTGTGTTCAGTGTGTTGTGTGAGTGTGTACAGTGTGTGTGAATCAACGTGGTTTGTGTTCCAGTGTGTGTCATTGTGTGTCCAGTGTGTGGGTGTGTGTTCAGATGTGTGTGTGTGTGTCCAGTGTGTGTGTGTGTGTGTTGTGTGTGTGTGCGTGTGTGTCCAGTCCAGTGTTGTGTGTGTCCAGTGTTGGTTGTGTCCAGGGTGGGTGTGTGTGAATCTAGTGTGTGTGTGTTGTGTGTGTTATTGTGTGTGTGCCAGGTTGTGTGCGTCCAGTGGTGGTGTGTCCAGGGTGTGTGTGTGTGTGGATGTGTGTGTGTGTGTGTCCAGTGTGTGTGTGTCTGTGTGTCCAGGGTGTGTAGGTCCAGTGTGTGATGTCAATGTGTGTGTGTGTACAGTGTGTGTGTGGTGTGGCCAGTGGGTGTGTGTGTTCCAGTGTGTGGTGTCCAGTGTGTGTGTGTGTGTCAGTGTGCACATGTGTCCAGTGTGTGGGTGTACAAGTGTGGTTGTGTGGGTTGGCAAGGGTGTGTGTGTATCGTTCATGGGTGTATGTGTGTGGGTGTGTGTGTGTGTCAAATGTTGTGTGTGTCCACAGTGTGTGTGGTGGCCAGTGTGTGTGTGAATATAGTGTGTGGTGTGTGTGTGGGTGTGTCCAGTGTGGGTGTGTCCAGTGTGTGTCTGTGTCCAGTGTGTGTTGTGAGTGTGTGTTGTGTGTTGTGTGGTGTGTGTGTCCAGTGTGTGTGTGTGGGTGTGTGTCCAGCGTGTGTGTGTCACTGTGGTGTTCCCACTGTGTGTGTGTGTCCAGTGGTGTGTTGTGTGGCAGTGTGTGTGTTGTGTCAGTTGTGTGGGCCAGTGTGTGTGTGTGTGTCAGTGTGTTGTGTGTCCAGTGTGTCTGTTTGTGTGTGGCCAGTGTGTGTTGTGTGTCCAGGGTGTGTGTGTGTGTTGGGGTCCAGTGTTACCATGGTTATGAATTTACAGGGACACTGAGGAGTCATAACCATAAACCCAAAACGCTCTGGCATAAGAGGGGCTCCAGTGAAATGTTGGAGTGGAATGTGTATCAGGTGGGTCAGTGTGTCATAGGAGACTCTGTAGAAGGACAGGAGTGCCCGGGCTGGCCATTCACGATACACTCCTACTCTGTGGGAGCTGGATGAAGGGGACGTCTATGGGTAGTGGACTTAATTATTGTGACAGGCAGAGTAACTGTTTTTCAGAGCAGAACAGGACTCAGGGACTTGTAATTACATTCCAATCCCACAAGTCATCACCCACATCCTCTATCCTGCTGATTCCTTTATATGCCACTCCTATAACAGCACCACTCCCACTCCCACTCTACCTCCCCAGTAACAGCGCCACCGTCATAACCCTCTTCTACAACAGCACGCTGTTTTCCAGACCTCAATCTTCTCTGGGTGGATCAGGATAACGGCTGCTTCTCTCTCCTACAGGTCCCACCTTTCTGTGTTCTCTCCTCAGATCATTCCTCTATCATATGGTTATAAAAAACGGTATGGTAAAATTAAAACCACACTTTATTTTTGCCCCAATTAATTACACACACACACACATTAAACACACAACACCACATCCTGAACACACACAACATCCTGAACAACACACACACACACAACACACTGAACTAAAACACAAGGACACAAACACCACAATCCCTTACACACACACCCACACACACTGGACATCACATACACTTTCTGAACCACACAACACACACATTTCTAACTTAGGCAACATGCACACACAAACACAGACAAACACACTATGTCAAAGCAACTCTTTGTAACTTTCCTGTTTGTGCTTCTGTAGAACTACAGCTATATTTAATATGACCCAATTAAGTAATGATGTGGTTCTTTTGACTTTGATTCACTTGATTAAGACTTTTCTTATCATATTTCTTCCAGGCATCAACACTCACCACATTTGCTAAAGTCCAGTGGTTTTCATCGTTCTCTCATCCATGTTCCACACTGTAGCGGTAGCAGAAGACACAGTCATTGAGGGAAACACCTGAACTCACTACACACGCACACCCACACTGGAACTAGGGGAGGAGAGAAAGAGAAGAAAAGAGGAGAGGGCGCGGGGGGGCTGGACACACACACTGGACACACACACACACACAACGCAGTCACAGCATATAACTTTGTCCAAGCGGTGTAAGAATGCTTGTGTGTGTCCAGTGTGTGGTGTGTTGTGTCCAGTACGTTGTGTTTTTGTGTCGAGTTTGTGTGTGTGGATGGGGTAGTCTGTGTGTGACTTGTTGTGTGTGTTTGTTTGTAGATGTCTTGTCTGTGTTGTGTGGTTCTGGTGTGTGTGTCCAGTTGTGTTTGTGTTTTTCCGGTTGGGTGTGTGTGTGTCCCCAGTATGTGTGTTTTTGTCAGTGTGTGTGTGTTTGTGTCTGTGTCTGATGTGTCCAGTGCCCCTATGTGGTTTGTCCTGTGTGTGTGTGTGTCCCTGTTGTTTCAATTGTGTTTGTCCAGTTTGTGTGTGTGTGTCCATTGTGGTGTGTGTCAAGTTTGTGTTTGTTGTCCATGTGTCTTTGTATTTTTTTTGTGTGTGTGTGTTTTTGTGTCTTGTGTACTTATGTGTTTCTGTGGTGGGGTGTGTGTCCCGGTGTGTGTGTTGAACCTGTGTTTGTGTTGTGTCCCTGGGTGTGTCCAGTGTGTGTCCAGTGTATGTGTGTTTGTGTGTGTGGTGTTCTTTGGTGTGTATGTATTGTTTGCTGTGTTGTTTGTGTGTGGCAGTGTATTGTTTATTGTGTGGTGTTCTACTGTGTGTGAGTGTGTCGGCTGTGTATGTTTCCAGGGGTGGTTGTTTGTTTTTTTTGCCAGTGTTTTTTTGGGTTGGTTTGCGTTTTTTGTTCCAGTGTGTGTTGTTTTGTCCAGTGTGTGTGTGTGTGTGTTTGTGTTTCCACAACTGAACACACCACTCACCCTGGACACACAGCACCTTGACACACACACGAGACACACACACACCCACACACACACACACACACCACACACACCGGACAAACCACATTATACACACACACTGGACCCACACAACACATACACACTGGACACCCCACACACACACCACACACACACACACACAAACGACTACTGGAGCACACACACACATACACACTGGACACACACACCCACACACACACAACACTGACACACACACACGGACACAAACCGACACACACACTGGGCACACACATCCAAAAACAACACACACACATGGACACACCACTGGCCACACACACACATACACACAGGATACAACCACCACACCGACCACACACTAAACCCCACTGGACACACCACACAGGACACACACTGACATACACACACACACCAAACTGGCACACACACACACACACACACCACCACAAAACCCCTGGACCACAGCAACTCAAAAGCTTTTTTTTGGATGTGATGAGGAGGATCTTTGGGTTTTCTCGCCCCTCCTAGCAGCCTTCATTCCCTCACTCAGCTGTTTGCTAACCTTTCTTCATGCTTTTTCCAAAATAAATACCCCTGTTTTTTGCTCAGCAATCCTACATTTCACCAACACACACGCAGGGCGGTGTGTTCAATAGGGCGATATGGGGCCGCCTGCCAAAAGGGAAAAGGAAGGGGTTTTTTTCTAATCAATTAATTTTCCCGGGAACGTATTTTTCAGTGTTGTAATCTAGACGTCTGATCTGCCACACATTAGCCAACTAAATGTCCCATCAGGCTAAAGTCGGCTTCAATGCCCCCCCCCCTCCCCTTTTGGGGCGATTTCAGTCAGGTTGGAATTCGCCCAGCTATTCTGTCATAGCCTCCCATGTAAATCTATTTTTTTTCAAAACTCCCATCATAGCTTTCAAATAAAAAAAACAAATCTCTATGGTTTTTTCTGAGGGCTGGCACTTACGCGCTTTTCGTCGTTACGCGTAACGTAACCATGTAACGTTAACTAAGAAAAGAGCGCGTAGCCTCAGTCAATAAATTCACGTACTACTGATGAGATGGATATATCGTTTCAGTGCAACTCGATTGTCTCGTCTGTTTGAATAAGGTTGCTTCTTTGTCGGCGCAACCAAATGAAGCTAAACTTGGCAACGAAACAATTTAGTGAACCTCCCAGACCAAATTTTAATAATTCAAAAGGTTTCTAACTAAAGGGGGGAAGTACCTACAACCTGAGGATTTCTCCAAAAATTGGTACGGAA
This sequence comes from Coregonus suidteri, assembly GCA_036851935.1. NCBI lineage: Eukaryota > Metazoa > Chordata > Actinopteri > Salmoniformes > Salmonidae > Coregonus > Coregonus suidteri. The sequence goes on along the minus strand of CM072257.1, from coordinate 1,214,773 downwards.
CGAAAAACCTGGCTAGCAGGCTCTGCGATGTAGCTAATGCAGTCTTCTGCTACACCCCCCTGCTTACTCTTTCACCCTGAAGCCGGCACGGCAGAACAGCCACCGCTTGGAAAGCGACTTAGGTTTAAACGGACATGCAACCAGCTTTCAGGTAAAGAAGTACAGAAACATGAGGCTGTCACAGACCCACATGGATAGCTGTTTGAGTATTGTCTGCTTTTGGGGGAGAGTGAACATTCCCAATCAACTGATGAGGGATTACAGGATAGCTGTTCCGCGCCCACAACGATTGAGGTTAGTTGTTGATAATCACAAGTTTAAGGGTAATCTGCAAACATGACAAGGCTGACAAGATAGGACCCTTTTGTCCATTGGTAGTGGATAGGAAAAAGAAATATAACCAGCTCCTGACCTAAAAATAGATATTAGAACAACATTTTACTCAACATATCATATCCAATATTCACATAACAAATATATTTACTACGACTTAGCAAGAACCGCCACATCCTCAGCCGGCTAATCCATTGTGTGAAGTTTTGCGGAGGTTGAGTAGGCTTTGCGAGCAAAGATGAAACTGAAGGCTCCACCAACATGGTAAGCCCAACACTTTGAGATCAGTCAATAAAGCTTCTGTATTGAATTAATGCTGCCTGTCTTCATGTTGTGGGACAATCTTTTTTAAATGTGTGGGGGTCCCCAAAATCATCAAAAAAAATTGCCCCCCAAAATTTTTTTCGGAGCCGCCACTGCACACACGCACACCATTAAACGCATTTTCACGGGGCCCAGAAGCACTGAGAATAGGGGCCCCCAATTGGCTCTCAGTCCCCTGCAGCAAATAGCAATGGGCCATAAAAAAGGGTTTTTTTAATACGAGTAGCTGTTTTCCCCTGATGTTTTCCTTTGCAAATGTGGGAAAAGTTTATTTAGTGGTAAAAGTCATTCTCAATCATTTTAACGTTCAAACTGTTCCGGAATTAGCAGGTTAAATGCAGCAAAGGGGGTTTTTTGGGAATGACACCTCCTTTATATGGTGTGAAAGGGGGAAAACTAAACCCAATCGTTGGTCCCAACACAGAATTTAAAAGGGAAGATGAAGGAAGATTGGGGGTGCCCTTTTATGCCAACCAAAGTGGATTCCGGGATTTTTCTACAGGTTAATACCCTTTAGTTAGGGTTATTTTAAGGCCCTATCTTTGTGCCCCCTGGAAACAGCGTTTCCCGTGTCCTAAAGGGCCAACCCTAACCCAAGAAAAAAGGGCGAAGGGTTTTTAAAGTGGACAACTTAAACAAAACCCAAATTCCCCTTTTTCCATGAGGTTCCCCAGAAGACGGGACCCTTCTTTCCCCAGGACAAATAGTGATTTTTTGTTTTCCAAAACCCAAACGTCAAGGTCTTTAAGTAAAAAGTGTGGGGTGTGTGTGGGGGGGGGGGGGGGGGGGGGGGGGGGGGGGGGTTGGTAAACATATTTAACAAAAGCTCTCTGCCTAGGTTCCCCCACGGCACCATGAAAACCCAAATATTACAAAGTAAATCCTTTTTTTGAATATTTTTTTAAAATAGACCAAAATTTTTTTTTGGGTGAAAAATAAAAAGATTTATAATTTCTAAAGAGGAACACCCAAAAGGGTGGGAAAACCGTAAAATAGAAGTATGACAAACAAAAAAATTTTTAAATTTAAAATTCTAAAATCTTAAGAATTCTGAGTTTTTTTTCCCATAATACAGAATTCAAGCCAAAATTTTCCCAAATTCATTAGGACTCAAAAAATTAAGCAAAGGCTACAACCATAAAATTTTGGAAATTGGGGAACGGCTACAAACAAGTTCCCAAAACCCAAAAAGAAAAAAAACCCAGCATACCCATCACCAACCATAACTACTCAAGTGTATATCTTTTTTTAAATCTTCCATAATTTGGAAACGGGACATCGCGGAGGGGAGGGGGGGGTTTAGAACATAAAAATGTTGGGAAAAGTGTTTTACTTTTAAGGAAAACATTTAAGGGAGGCCTATTATTACCATTTAATAAATTTTTACCCGTTTTGCCTAAGGTAAATGAAGTTGGGGAAAATGGGGGATGGCCCGACAGGGTTTAAAAAAATGACATGGGAAAAATTCACACAAAAAAAAAAAAAAAGGGAAAACATTTTTTTCCTTTCATATTTATGGCAGAAAAGAAGTAATTTTAGATGGAGAAAGAGATGACTTTAAAGTGAGGGGGATTTGGGGAAAGGCAAAAAGATGAGGGGGGGGGAACGGGGAGATAGGGAGTAGGGGTGCGAGGGAAAGAGAAAGGAGATTTAGACTTTAACAAGGGGGGACCAAATACCCGGGGGAAGCTGCCCGAGAGAGGGTTGGAGGGGGAAATCAAAAAGGGTTTAGGGGGGAAAACCCGAGGGAAGAAAAAAAAAAGGCTAATTGAAAAGGTTTCTTTAGACAGAAAGGGAGAATGAGGTTCTATTTAGGTAAATGTACCAATGGAACTGGGGAGGGGAGTTTTTTGAGGAAAAAAAGAGAGAAAGTGCCCGGTCAGACCCCGGAAAAAAAAATGGAGCCAAGAGGCAAAGCGAAAGGGGCCGAACATACTGCATTGGGGCCCAAAATAGGGGGGTTGACCCCTTTTGGGGGAAAACGAGGCTGGGCAGGAGGAAAGGGTGAGAGAGGGTTGGGGCCCAAAAAGAGAGGAAAGGGGCCCGTGTCAGACAGAAAAAAAAAAATGGGCCCCAAAATGGCAAAAACGGAAAAGGTGCAGAACCTACTGCCCCTTTGGGCCCAAAATAGGAAGTTGGGCCCTGGAAAACACGAGGCTGTTAGCTGAGAATGAAAAGGCAGCGAGAGGGATTTGGGCAAACAAAAAGAGAAAAACGCAGGGGACCGACAAACAAACAATGGGGGCCCAAAATATTAAAGGGGAAGATGTTCCTTGGCCCCAAATTATGGGGAAGGGGGGAAGGGGGTCAAGGGGAAAAAAAGGGGCTGGGTTTGCTGGGGGAATGAAAGGGTGGGGAAAGGGGAGGGTGAGAGAGAGGAAGGGGTGGGAACCTCATAAGAAAGGGTTGGGGAAAGCTTTGGCCAAAGCAGACCAAAGGGAGGGAAACAGACCCCAGTAGCCGGAAGGGGAGAGGGGGGGAGGGCCCCAAAGGGAAAAGGGTGCCTAAGAAACCTCTTGGAAAAAACGGGGGGGGGAAAAAATGGAGAAGGAGAAGGAGGAGATTTAAAAGGGAGGAGCCGAGGGGAGCAGAGGGGGTGGGGTAATTTAGCCCGGGGGAGAAAGGGGAGGGGGGCGATTAGAGGCTCTGGAAAAAAAAGAAAAGATGAGGATTCTGTGCCCGAATGGTTTAAGAGAAGAAGGGATGGGAATTAAAAGAGAGAGAGGAGAAGGAGAACTGGGAAAATTAAAAGAGGAGGGAAAGAAAAGAGGTAGTGAAAAACAAAAAAAAGGAAATGGGGAAAAGGAAAGGGACCCAAAAAGAGGGGGGAGGGCGAATTAGGGGGGAAGGGGGGGGATGGTGGTGGGAAGGATGAAGGGGGTTTCATTTAAAACTGTACCAGAGCCCGACTGTCCCCTGAGGTTCAGAAGGGGCAAAAGAGCAGGCCCCAGGTAACAGTACCCCATTTTAAACCCGTTTACAAATTCAGGGAGGTCATAATCACCCCCCTTTAAAGGTTTTACTATCAGATTCAAAGATTAAGGGTTTAACTCATTTTCCCCAGAGAAGGGGTAATAAATAATATTCAAAAGCACTGACCAACAAAGTAGGGCCCTTTTTCTTTTAGATGGAAACTAAACGCGGGCCCGAAAAGTCAGGCAAAAAAGGAGAAAAAAGGGGGGGAAAGAAAAGGGGACTGTTGGGAGGGGAAAAACAAAGTAAAAAAAAATGCTCAGAGCAGAAAAGCAAAAGGTAAGGAAGAAGTGAGGAAGAATAAGGAAAAGGGGAAAGCCCACCCGGGGAGGTGGGAAGGAACTATAAAAAGAAAAGAAAAAGGGGGGAGAAAAAAAGGGGAAAAGCTGTTGAAAAAAGGGAAAAAGGCAAAAAAAAAACACATGGTGGACATCCCACACCTCCCCTAAAATTTAAAATGAGTAAGAACACAAACGCCGATGGGAAAAGAAATATTATCAGGTAGGGATTGGGCAAAAAATTCATTTTAACTTTTTTCATTTTTGTGGAATACTTTATCAATAAAAAAATATGAGCATTTTTTTGTCAGCATTATTTCCCCTATTTTAAGAAAGAACACACAAAAATGAGAAAAATTTTAAGATTTTGGGGGAGGGGGACGACAAAGGGGGATTCGAGGGGCATCCTGACTGGAGAGAAATTTAATGAAATAATAAAAATTAAAGAAATTGTTTTGTTGAATCAAGAATCAAATTGGGTTTTCATATGTTTAAAGGGCTCACACTTTCCTCAGCCTGTTCTTTTCCCCTTTGGGTGTGGGTATCATTTCCGACCCCCAACCTGGAAAAATGTCCTTTTAGTGGCATCAGAACATAGGCAGAGGGGCCCTGGGTTTAGAGTGAAGAACATTTTCACAGGAAACCTCCCTCCAAGCTCCATTCCCGGGATGTTTGGGCCCAAAAAAACCCTTTTATTTTGCCTGTGGTGAACAAGGGGCCCTTGGGCAGGGACCCTCCATTTTCCCCTGGGCAAAGGGGGGTCCGTTTTACATTTAAAGTCGTCTTGGGAAAAAAGGAGAAAAATTTGAAGGGTTTTTCTTTAGTTTTTTTTTTGTCCGGGGCAAGGGTTACATGTCAGAGGCGTACTTTTTTAAAAGTTTTGTAGAAAAAAGGTTAAAACATATACAAAATGGGCAATTGTGGGAAAAAAAAGGGTTTTTATATTGGAAAATTGTGTGAAAAATGATATTGGGTTTAAATTTACCTTGTGGTGATTTTTCTACCTTTTTATGAGGTTACTTTAGGTTTTGGGGCCCGGGGGAAGGGGTTGCCCCCTAACAGGTGGTCATCAAAGGTCCTTTCCTCTGCCCACGCTAAAATTCTCTCCCGGAAAAGGGGCTGGGAAAAACCCTGTCCCCCACAGGGGTTTCCCACAAGGGACCATTTTTTCCTGCACAAAATCTTTTCTCTGAAAAATACATAGAAATCACACAAAAACCTTTTGAACCCACATGTGGATATTGGGGATGGCCCTAACAACTGAGATTATAATCTCAGTCTAAAAAAAATCCCCCTTAACATATTCTAAAACCCTTTCCTCTTGGGGTGTTTTCCCCTTTGGGACTTCTTCACCCTTTTGAAATTTAAAAAAAAGCATGGAGGTATTGATGGGAACCCGGGGAAAATCTGGCCTTTTTGGGGACCCGACCCATAGACTGGAAAGGGGTCCCCTTCACCTCGGGGACAGGGAAAATTGGGGGTGTTCCAAGGGCAATCTCCCTTCTTTTACCTTGCTGGTGTTTCCCGACAATCTCAAACCCTTTCACCCCTTTGTGGTGTAAAAGCCAAACTACCTTTTCACCTTAGTGGGGTTCCAGCCCAATCTCACCCTTTTTCTCCTTAGCTGGGGGAACAGCCAATCTCACCCTTTTTTGGGTCTTGGTTCTTAGGTTTTGGGCCCCCGGCCCGGAAAAGAAATGAGGTTTTTGAGCAAAACACAGGATCCCGTGGGGTTTGGGGAGTAGGAGGACTGGTCGGGGACAAACACTTGTCCTATTGTACCCCCTCTGCCTTTAACTCATTCTAAAATAAACCCCAAAACAATTTATTCTCAGACATATTGGCCTTTACAACGTCGTCTCTCCCCATCTCTCAATACTGTATGTGTGTTGTGTGTGTGTTTGGGGTTTTGGGGGGTTTTGTGTGTGTGTGTGTGTGTGGGGTGTTGTTGTGTGGTGGGGGTTTTGTGGTGGTGTCTTTTTATAAAAATGCTATAATATGATATTTGGGTTTTAATGATAATTAATATTTAAAATTTTATAAAAAGACAGTGGGGGGAAATATAAAATATATATATAATAATATATATATATATATATATATATATATATATATATTTTAAAATATAGTGTAAAACTAGCAGTGTGAATGTTAAAACCAATAAATGTTATAGAATAAGAGTTTACTGAAAATAATAAGTAATTAAGTGAATAAATGGAACAAATGTAGTGAATGTGTCTGTTTGTAAATGAAACCTAGGCTATACAATTATTGTAATATGTAAAATAAAACATATAGTTCTATGATTTATCTTTCTGGTTGTTATTTCTCAGGTCTCAGGGACAGAAAATTTGCCAAGTCAATAAAGTTATGCGCCACATTTTGTGTGTCCTGATGCCTGTAATGATCTGCGAAATTTTGATTGGTTGACACAGCGTCTGTAGATCGTGTGATTGATTGGACATTGAGTATTTGGAGACCTAGGCCTACGTCGTTGGATATTCAATTGACACATGCGCCGAGTTTCCACCTTCGAGAGAAGGTTGCAAGCCACAGCACAGTTGATTAAGACGGGAAGATTTCTAGCTAGGGTGACGATAGAGTCCCCTGGTGCAAACCAGGAGTACGGTGGAAGTAACTTTAGACATATAGACAAAGATTCGGTTGGAGAGCCTCGTAAATGGCGTCCCTTGAGAAAGCAAGAACAAGATGTATGTCAGGAGAAGTGCAGTATAGTATTATCACAAGGAGATGTATACTTGGAATACGGAGGAGGAATGGAGGGAAAAAGAGAGGCAGATGAGGTCTAAGAGAGAGAGGGAGGAAGATGGTGAGCTTGAGTCGGTTAGAAATGGCGGGACAAAGGGAGAAGGTTTGTTAAAGAAGAATGGTAGAACATGTAAGCAGAGTGAGCTGAAGACAGGAGGAGAAAATGGAAGTGATTGAGGTGAAGTATCGGAGGTGGTAGGTGTGTGGTGAAGTACTCGGAGCCCGAGGCTAGCACCGAGGGTCAGGATAAAGATGAGTCTGTGACAGTAGGAGTGAAGTTTTGGAAAAAAGTGGACCCTTGCCTTTTGGCTGATCCATTTGTGGTTTCAGGGTGGGTGAAAAAAACAGTTGGGTATAGTGGAATCGGGTGAGGGTAACCAGAAGTGGTCTAGTGATAATTGGTTTGTGGTTCTGTTGGTCAGAGGGAGAAGGCGCTCTGAGTTAAACAAATGGGGGCAAGAAATGTGAATTGTTTCGCTCTCAAGAAAAAGGGCGCCATTGAAAGGAGTAATGACTGGGGTAGCAGTAAATATAAAAGTTGACCAACTGAAGGGGAAGATTCCCGGTGTTTGTGATGCTCGTCGTTTGGTGCGACGCAAACAGGGTGGCGAGAGTGGGGAAACAGAAGAGTCATTATCTGTTCTTTTGAGTTTTTAAGTTGAGTCTTTGCCAGACAAAGTGATGTTAGGATATATAAGTTATCATGTACGAGCTTATATGCCTAATACATTACGATGTTACAGGTGTCAAACTTATGGGCATGTGGCAGCAGTGTGTAGGATGGAGGTTCCAAGGTGTGAGAAGTGTGCAGAAGGGCATGAGACAAAGGAATGTGTAGGCATTGGGGAAAGTAGTGGTATGTGCTAATTGTAGGGTGCCCATGGGGCTTGGGGATCAGAAATGTCCCGTGCGAGAGACGCAGGTTGAGGTTTCCAGGGTTAGAGTAGTGAAGAAGTTGTCATATGCTGAGGCAGTGAAGAAAGTAGAGGAAGATGGGTCAAGGGGGAGTAGTGGTGAGAGTAGGAGATATGTACCAGTACAGAGGGATAGGACAACAAGTGATATATGTTTCAGTAAGATTGGATTTTTAGCATTTATAGCAATGGTTATTAATTGTACTGCAGGGATGGAACGTAAGTCAAAGAAAATGTAGGTTGTGGTGGCAGCTGCAGAGAGGTATTTGGGTGTGGTGGCAGCTGCAGAGAGGTATTTGGGTGTGGTGGCAGCTGCAGAGAGGTATTTGGGTGTGGTGGCAGCTGCAGAGAGGTATTTGGGTGTGGTGGCAGCTGCAGAGAGGTATTTGGGTGTGGTGGCAGCTGCAGAGAGGTTATTTGGGTGTGGTGGCAGCTGCAGAGAGGTATTTGGGTGTGTGAGACTTGCCATCAGCAGAGTTACAGGGTGTGTTAAGTGGTGATGTCCCATCCTTTCAGGTTGAGGCCATGAGGTCGGAATAAATAGATTTAAATAGTGGAGTAGCCTGGTGTTCATTCTATTGTATAATTTTTTTTGTATTATTATTTTTGAATTGTGTGAGTGTAGTGTTAGATGGTAGGTATTTCTTTATTTACATTTTTATTTAATTTTTCAAGCAAAATATAAGGGAGTTGTCTCCAGTCTAGTAGGTGGCGGTAATGCAACATATTGGATGCCAACCGCCGTTAAACCTCATCGAAGAAGAAGAAGAAGTAAGATAATTCAAGAAATCTGTCATTAATTTTGACGTTTTTACCGAATAGTTCTTAGTCCGCGCCATTGAACATCTAATGGTAAAGATGGTGTCAGTAAAATAACTCATTAGGACAGCTGATTGACCTGATGGAAGACTCCTAGTAGAGATACAGATGGTGTCAGTAACTCATTAGGACAGCTGATTGACCTGATGGAAGACTCCTAGTAGAGATACAGATGGTGTCAGTAACTCATTGGGACAGCTGATTGACCTGATGGAAGACTCCTAGTAGAGATACAGATGGTGTCAGTAACTCATTAGGACAGCTGATTGACCTGATGAAGACTCCTAGTAGAGATACAGATGGTGTCAGTAACTCATTAGGACAGCTGATTGACCTGATGGAAGACTCCTAGTAGAGATACAGATGGTGTCAGTAACTCATTAGGACAGCTGATTGACCTGATGGAAGACTCCTAGTAGAGATACAGATGGTGTCAGTAACTCATTAGGACAGCTGATTGACCTGATGGAAGACTCCTAGTAGAGATACAGATGGTGTCAGTAACTCATTAGGACAGCTGATTGACCTGATGGAAGACTCCTAGTAGAGATACAGATGGTGTCAGTAACTCATTAGGACAGCTGATTGACCTGATGGAAGACTCCTAGTAGAGATACAGATGGTGTAGTAACTCATTAGGACAGCTGATTGACCTGATGGAAGACTCCTAGTAGAGATACAGATGGTGTCAGTAACTCATTAGGACAGCTGATTGACCTGATGGAAGACTCCTAGTAGAGATACAGATGGTGTCAGTACTCATTAGGACAGCTGATTGACCTGATGGAAGACTCCTAGTAGAGATACAGATGGTGTCAGTAACTCATTGGGACAGCTGATTGACCTGATGGAAGACTCCTAGTAGAGATACAGATGGTGTCAGTAACTCATTGGGACAGCTGATTGACCTGATGGAAGACTCCTAGTAGAGATACAGATGGTGTCAGTAACTCATTAGGACAGCTGATTGACCTGATGGAAGACTCCTAGTAGAGATACAGATGGTGTCAGTAACTCATTAGGACAGCTGATTGACCTGATGGAAGACTCCTAGTAGAGATACAGATGGTGTCAGTAACTCATTAGGACAGCTGATTGACCTGATGGAAGACTCCTAGTAGAGATACAGATGGTGTCGTAAACTCATTAGGACAGCTGATTGACCTGATGGAAGACTCCTAGTAGAGATACAGATGGTGTCAGTAACCTCATTGGGACAGCTGATTGACCTGATGGAAGACTCCTAGTAGAGATACAGATGGTGTCAGTAACTCATTAGGACAGCTGATTGACCTGATGGAAGACTCCTAAGTAGAGATACAGATGGTGTCAGTAACTCATTAGGACAGCTGATTGACCTGATGGAAGACTCCTAGTAGAGATACAGATGGTGTCAGTAACTCATTAGGACAGCTGATTGACCTGATGGAAGACTCCTAGTAGAGATACAGATGGTGTCAGTAACTCATTAGGACAGCTGATTGACCTGATGGAAGACTCCTAGTAGAGATACAGATGGTGTCAGTAACTCATTAGGACAGCTGATTGACCTGATGGAAGACTCCTAGTAGAGATACAGATGGTGTCAGTAACTCATTAGGACAGCTGATTGACCTGATGGAAGACTCCTAGTAGAGATACAGATGGTGTCAGTAACTCATTAGACCAGCTGATTGACCTGATGGAAGACTCCTAGTAGAGATACAGATGGTGTCAGTAACTCATTAGGACGGCTGATTGACCTGATGGAAGACTCCTAGTAGAGATACAGATGGTGTCAGTAACTCATTATGACGGCTGATTGACTGATGGAAGACTCCTAGTAGAGATACATATGACGGCTGGTGTCAGTAACTCATTAGGACAGCTGATGACCTGATGGAAGACTCCTAGTAGAGATACAGATGGTGTCAGTAACTCATTAGGACAGCTGATTGACCTGATGGAAGACTCCTAGTAGAGATACAGATGGTGTCAGTAACTCATTAGGACAGCTGATTGACCTGATGGAAGACTCCTAGTAGAGATACAGATGGTGTCAGTAACTCATTAGGACAGCTGATTGACCTGATGGAAGACTCCTAGTAGAGATACAGATGGTGTCAGTAACTCATTAGGACAGCTGATTGACCTGATGGAAGACTCCTAGTAGAGATACAGATGGTGTCAGTAACTCATTAGGACAGCTGATTGACCTGATGGAAGACTCCTAGTAGAGATACAGATGGTGTCAGTAACTCATTAGGACAGCTGATTGACCTGATGGAAGACTCCTAGTAGAGATACAGATGGTGTCAGTAACTCATTAGGACAGCTGATTGACCTGATGGAAGACTCCTAGTAGAGATACAGATGGTGTCAGTAACTCATTAGGACAGCTGATTGACCTGATGGAAGACTCCTAGTAGAGATACAGATGGTGTCAGTAACTCATTAGGACAGCTGATTGACCTGATGGAATACTCCTAGTAGAGATACAGATGGTGTCAGTAACTCATTGGGACAGCTGATTGACCTGATGGAAGACTCCTAGTAGAGATACAGATGGTGTCAGTAACTCATGGGGACAGCTGATTGACCTGATGGAAGACTCCACTTCACTCCATTAACCCTACACTTGCTGCTCACATGGTGGTTTTGTCTCAATGTATCTGACTTTAGGTCAGTTTTTAAGGTTCAGAAGGTAAAGATTGTGTTAGGCTGTGTCAGAAGCACTAGTGGTAGTGCTGCCGCTCCCAGATCACACATTGCCCTATATAAGTATATACTGTAGCAAGCTGAACCCAACACCTACCAATTACACCTTCTGATTCCTTGGTGTAATGGATAAGGTGTTGGCTTGATAGTCGCTGGACCTAAGTTCGAGTCTCGGTTGGAGCTATCCCTTAATTTGTTACATTGGTGTCAGAAGTGGGATCGTGCCTGTGAGGCAATCAAAGAGGCATGTACACATGAGAGACTTGCTATAAAGAAGTATGGGGGCATGCTCTCCCCAAGGAAGGGGGTAATGTAGCGACCTTAATCCAACACCTAGCCACATCATCGAGAGGTTCGGACCTCTTGGCGTAGCGCTTGTTGGGTTCTGACTTCTAAACATGAAATAGACTTATTCATGTCACTGAGGGAGAGAGGGGAATGTATAACGTTTCCATTCTGTCAGGATATGTTATTGTTAGCCATCAGGGATCCTATTGGAGGAGAAGAGACACAGTCTGGTACAAGTCAACATGACAGCCGTGAGTTGGGGAGGAGTGAGCAATTTGGGCAGAGGTCAGGTTAGATGAAGTGAGGAAGAACATATATCACTAATCTTCTGGATAGCAACAGAGGTGTATTGGCTGTTCAGATGTGGAAGGAGGGGCTCAGCATAGGAGAAAGGGTTAAATACCAGTGCTTGTGTGAATATGTTCTTTGTCTTATGCAGCTGTATGATCCAATGGGTGAATAAACTTGGTTTGAGCTTTACTAAAAGTCCCTGAGTTTTACTAGGTTCATTTAGAACCTAACACGCTTAAGGTGTTGGCTTGACAGTTGATGGACCCAGGTTCAAAACCTGTTTGGGGCTACCCCCTGAATTCACTACAATATATTTGTTTGCCTACAGGCAGGGAGACCCGGGTTTGAGACGAATGGGGCATTACACCGTTGCTGTTTGCTAAAAAACACTACATTGGTGGAAGCAGTGGAATGGTGCCTTGGAGAGGTGTGCACATTTCATGGGCGGGATCTGTACCCAGGTGTCCTATGGGAAAAACCAGTGTCTTGACCATTAGACCAAGAGGTAATGCCCTCTTGACCTGAGGGTGACACTGATTTTGAAGTTGAAGGCAGGACTTCCTCATTACCAGATCATGAGACAGACTCATGTTTTCTACACACATGGGATAGTGTAAAAGGAACTTTGCCTAGGAAGCCCATGCTAGAAGTGTTAGGAGGTGGAAGTTAGAGAATTAGTCCAGTAACTGAAAGGTCACTGGTTTGAGTCCTGAGCCAGACAACAAAACGTGGGATTTGATCTGAACAGGCAGATCTGTGACCAACCCCTTCAGAAAGACACATTCCCTTTGTTCCCTGTAACATGGACTAATAAAGTTGTACTGTACTGTGCTGCACTTTATTGAACAGAACCTGAGAGTCCAGCATGTCAGGGGATGGGGTGGGGGGTGGGGGGTGAGAGCAGCAGTGGGGGATGGGTAGCTAGTCCTTGATTGGCTGTAGTCCTGGGAGCCACAACTGCCAAGAGAAATTCAATCTACCCTTTTTATCAGCCAAGCCAACATAATGTTTTACACACCCTTTTTGTGGACTGTTAATGTTTATATTTAAAATCAACACTGAGCTTTTCATGCTATAATCTGTTATTTATCAAATCTGATAGTAAGAGGTTAACTGATTTAATAGTTCAATATTGAAACCATATACAATATGCACTAGAAATGGTTGTAATGAAAACCTGAGACACTCCTATAGACCTATGGAATTATGAGGGGGGGAAATGATGTATTTCTGAAAGATATCAAGTAATTTTAAGTCAATTATTGCGTGGGAAACTGCAGTCTGGTTTGTTTGTCTGAGTGAACAGAGCAGTTGGGGGAAGGGAATACACATACAATGTTTCAATCTCCAACTGTCTTGTTTCACAGACTCCTGTGAGAGAGAATATAGTAGACGGTTGCTGTCAAAAAGTGATTGGTGAGTTTTCCTGTGTCCTGTGTTTATGACCTTTTAAGGACATCCTGTCCGGACGTTCTCTTCACTATTTAGGGTGTGCTTATGTAACTTGATAGTGCAGCTGTTTCTTTTGAGGTAAAGCACATGTTTGAAATAAAAAGTAATGGCCTGGTGATTGATGTGTCGTGTACTGACCTAGTTGAACTTAAAGTTTGAACTGTTTGAAAAATGTAAAACAGTTGGGAATTTTTTGTAGTGAACTTAAGGAGTTCTGAACCTTTATATTAATTAATATTATTACTATATTGTATTTTATGTTCAATATCTGTATTTTTAAGTAAAACATGTATATTTTAATATAATGTAAATTCTACAGGTTACCCTACATTTATGCAGGCGGTACCCGAAGTAATTGATGTGGATCAAGAAGCAACACCACAAACAGAAGTGATTGTTATAGAGGATAACGAGTTTGAGGAACAACAGACAGAAGCTGTATCTTTACTCAGTCACTCGCCATCAAGATATTTTAGACGTGAGTCAACATTTAAATTAGTAATAATCTTTATATAATAAGCAATAAACAAAAGGTGTACTATGTTTTAATAACCTAATCTTGTGTTTACAGCTGACACTCCATGTAGAAGCGTGTACAGCGTTCAACCCAGGCATTATGGACTCCTCCGTTGAATGACTGCTTGAATGATTGTGAAAACGACGTTCTCCTCTCTTTCTGTACAGCAGGCTTTGACATAGACGAAACTCAAACCAACCCAAGAACAGAGGGATTGTCATACCTAGACACGCCTCCAAACCCCCCCGAGGCGTTCAGTATATAATAGGGCACCGACACTATTTCAAAGTCCAGCACAGCTCCACAGACACATAGTTCAAGTTGACAGAATGGCTTCACCTTTGACCGAGGAGAACGATTGGTCTGAAAACGACTGGATTGAAGAACATGCTCTTTATGGATATGGCCTGTTTTATTATAGATATAACTTTTAATGACTATGTTAAAAACAATATTATGATTATTATTTTTGTAAAAAGACTCAGACTCAGACAATGGACAACGGGAAGAAAACACGCCTTCCATGACTCCACAGAAAAACAGTTTTAGTCAACAAACAGACAGCTATTTCCCTGTAACCCAAGTCCGAACAGTGAGAAACAGAAACAGTGAGTTAGGATATATTGATATGTTAACATATAATACATTAACTCATATACTGATTACTGCATCTAAACAAGTCAATACATTCAATGATGATAGTGTCAATGATGTTAATGTTGAGGATGATGTGTTGAGCTATGATGAGGATGATGTGTTGAGGTATGATGAGGATGATGTGTTGAGGTATGATGAGGATGATGTGTTGATGTATGATGAGGATAAATGTGTTGAGGTATGATGAGGATGATGTGTTGAGGTATGATGAAGATGATGTATTGAGGTATGATGAGGATGATGTGTTGAGGTATGATGAGGATGATGTGTTGAGCTATGATGAGGATAATGTGTTGAGCTATGATGAGGATGATGTGTTGAGGTATGATGAGGATGATGTGTTGAGGTATGATGAGGATGATGTGTTGAGGTATGATGAGGATGATGTGTTGAGGTATGATGAGGATGATGTGTTGAGGTATCATGAGGATGATGTGTTGAGGTATGATGCGGCTAATCAGCTTGATACATGTGGTCCTCTGTAGCTCAGCTGGTAGAGCACGGCGCTTATAACGCCAAGGTAGTGGGTTCGATCCCCGGGACCACCCATACACAAAAAAAAATGTATGCACGCATGACTGTAAGTCGCTTTGGATAAAAGCGTCTGCTAATTGGCATATTATTTAAGAAAAACACGTCAAATTTGATAAGCAGCAATCTGAATAACAAACGCCCAAACAAACGATATAGCCGTATGTAACATGGATACTTCTAGAATACCCCTAGAACTAAGCTCATTAATCAAACAAATGAAGGATCCAGGACCAACCCCTACACAACAACACACACCTCCTATAACTCATACAAATGAGGACACATTATCACAGGTACTCCCAGAACTTAGCTCCTTAATTAAACAAATTAACGAGCTAACCCCAACCTTAAATTAGACAACCCCCAACCTCACGTATATGGTGTCCTACACTGCCCTATCTGTAAAGGGCCTTTGAAAAGCAGAGACCCAGAAGTGGCTCAAGAATTGGAACATCAGTGCTACCTTCAACCATCAGATGAAGATTAACATTCAGAGAAATGTGTGTTTATGACTTTGAGAGTAATCAGCAATCAGGGGTTAACCTGCCTATTTCTGTATCTACCATGACTTTCAAGGGTGAAAAGTGGTCTGCAGAGGACACCAATTGTACACTACCCTTTCTGAAACATTTCCGAAAACCCCAGTACAAAAACTTCACTTTTATAGCTCACAATTCTAGATCCCGTGATTCCTATCTTCTTTCCAATCCCTTGATCAAATCAAATCAAATTGTATTTGTCACATGCGCCAAATACAGCAGGTGTAGACCTTACAGTGAAATGCTGACTTACAAGCCCTTAACACTTTTTTTTCTAAAAGCTGCATTGTTGGTTAAGAAAGTATTTATTAAAATAAACAGAAGTATAAAATAAAAATATCTTCCATGGTTGTAAATCTTGCTTTCTGCCCCAGGCCATGTGTGTCTTAACCCAGAAGACTTTGGGGGAAATGTACCAGGAGTTCCAAGACAAGTGGTCCTCTTTCCAGGCTGCTGATGGGGTGAAAGGGAAGGTGATGTGGGAGTACGAGGGGACAGAACTCACAAGGTCTGATCCTCATGTTCCAGCTTTCCTTTCCACCTTTGACCCCAACCCCTGGAGCCCTGCCAGGCCTTGTTTGGGGGTCGTACCAATGCTTTGACCTTACGTTATATAGCTGATGAGGAAATTGGATATATAGATTATACTTCCCTTTATCCTCATGTAATGAGTTCCTCTTGTTATCCTTTGGGACATCCTGAAATTATTCACTGTGACTTTGACTTACCACAAAACTATTTTGCTTTGATAAAAGCAACTGTTTACCCTCCCGGGGGCTTGTTTTTGTCAGTGTTGCCTTACAAAGGACCTCAAGGAAAACTTTTCTTTCCCTTTGTCGCACCTGCAGTGAAAACAACAACCAGGAAAAGCCTTGTGATCATTCAGATCAAGAAAGAGCCCTGACCGGTGTATGGGTCACCGTTTCATTCTCTAAGGCTATAGAGAAGGGGTATCGTGTGGCCAAAATCTTTGAAGTGTGGAACTTTCCCAGGAAACCAGAGAAGCAATATGTTAACAACATCTATCATTAAAGATCCCGAAGAATTTATGGGATTGTTTTTTTCAGACCAATCTGACATTTCAAATGTTTTGTTCTTGAATCAAGACATAGCTCTGGTGCAACGGAGACGCAACAAGAAGTAGGTTCTACCCCCCTAGTAATGGAAACATGTTTCTTGCAGCTTTTACCACGGCCTATGGGCAACTTGAACTATACACCCTCATGGAGCAGCTGCAGAGTGGGGTTCTTTACCATGACACAGACTCTGGGGTCTATGGAAGCAAACCTGGTGATTGGAACCCCCCCCCCCCCCCCCCCCCCTTTAGCAACTATCTGGGTGGTTTACGAGTGAACTCGAAGATGGTGACCATATCATAGAGTGGGCATCCTGTGGACCCAAACGCTATGCTTTTAAGACTAAACACAATCACGTAGTGTTGAAAGCCAAAGGCGTGACACAAAACTATGAAAATTCCCTGCGTGTAAACTTGGAATCAATCACACGCTTAGTCGAGGGTTTTATAAACGACCGAAATAGTGTTTTAGAAATGTTGAAACTCCTACAAAAAGATTGTTAGGGATTAAAAGGGGTTCCATCTACGTAATGCCCCACTTACTAAAAGATTCCGGGTCGTCTGTGACAAGAGATGACTTTTACCTGACGGGACCACTTACCCTTTGGTTACTGACTTTATGTTACAATCCTTGTGTGTCTTAACACTGAAGATACAATGGATGCTGTAGAAGGTTTTGATCCTAGGTTGCAACTACCATTTTCAGCCTTAATCGCAGGACCATCCAATAGCGGTAAAACTTGTTTTGTAAAAAGGATTTTAGAGAATTCTGAACATGTATTATCTCAGAAACCTGACAATATTGTGTGGTGTTATTCATGTTATCAACTTTTGTATGATGAGTTGTTGAAGAAAATAAAAATCTAATTTGTTGAAGGAATACCAGCATCCCTGTCTGATGATGAATTCTTACTTCCTCATAAAAAAAAAATCTGCTGGTTTTGGATGATATGGTTTTTGCCGGTAGTGAACATCCTGAAATAGCTCAAGCTTTTACTCAATATACTCATCATCAAAACTTGTCAGTGTGTTACTTCGTACAAAATGTGTTTCACCAGGGTAAAATAGCCGTACCGTTAGCTTGAACGCCAATTACTTGGTTTTGTTCAAAAACCCTAGAGACAAACTACAAATAAACATTCTAGCCGTAAATCCTACTTTATGGAAAGCAATGAGGACGCCACCAAAGCTCTGTTTTCTTATTTAATCGTGAATTTAAAATCGGTTGAACACAGAGTGTGATGGCCAATAAAATGTACTTAGTACCTAAACAAGATTTGGACAGACGTTGTTATGGAAACAGGTATCCTGTATGTGTGTTTGTTTTCCCTCTCCTTCAGCCCTAATCACAGGTGTCCCTTGTTTTCCTGATTGGTGGTCGTTGGGGTGTCCCACCTGTCCGACATCCGTTCGTCTGCTGATTGCTGAGGTGGACCAATCAGTGGACGTTCCTCAGTATTGCCCCGCCTGTTTCTGGTTTTTTACATTACCATATCAAATCCCCTGGTTTTAAAAAGCCAGTCAGATGTGTTTTTCTGACAGAGACAACTCTTTCTCTATGAGTATGGCAACTGTGGTGTCTTGGTTTTTGTGTACTGACGCGTTTGCTGTCTAGTCCATATTGGACCTATGTTGTTTGCTGTCTAGTCCATATTGGACCTATGTTGTTTGCTGTCTAGTCCATATTGGACCTATGTTGTTTGCTGTCTAGTCATATTGGACTATGTTGTTTGTTTGTTCCTGGGGAAGGGGGGGTTAATCAGGTGGCCCTTGGGCCTACACTACCCGTAGGACAACCTTGTCTAAACACACTAGTTAGACCTGAGCGGACCACCCACTGTATTTTAATATGGTTAGCAGTAAGCTTAGCGGTTCTTGAGGCAGGCAAGATCAGTTTAGGGGTTTTTGACTTTATTGTTTCATTCCTTGGGTCCAGCTCAGGCCCTTTTTCCCCAAACCGTTTACCGTGTGTTTTATAAATAAACATTGTGTTTGACGGTAACATTTGTTTTGTCGGTGTATTTTGTTCTCACTGTCCCTTGTCAATATTCTAATTCCCATGAGTTATGTTATGGGACTCTGTTCCATCCACCCTAGACTTTTAAAGCCACGGGGTTCGTAACACTCAGGCAGAAACCGGAATGTTCTATTCTGGCCAGGCCCATCTTTTCAAAGAAAAACACCATTCACTAGATGCCATTCACTGCTATAAACCTGCCTCCAATATGATCGGCTAGTTTCCACAGACCCACCGCGGACCTTCGCGTGTAAAGGCCTTTTATGGTCTGTTTTGGCAACGAGCCCAGATGATCCCAATAATGTAGGTTGCCTAGTAACCGATGCCCTCCTCTGGTATGTTCTATTGTGAACTGTCTGGGACTCCTTGTTGTTTCTCTGTTTACTACTCAAACATATTTCACTGATTAAGTCTAAAACGAAATTAACTGCAAATATATTAGCGTAACTAGACTACACAGAACATGGCGGACCCACTGTAAAATGAGAGGCTTTTTATGGTATTAAAACGTGTCCCAGTCCAACATGCCTAGCTCTGCCCACTGGGGCCTGGTTGACGGAGCGCTCTCTGAAAGAAGTCCTCGTATCGTCGTATTCCACCGGATAGAGTTGTCTCATCACACCGGCAGTAGCAGTTCTGTCTCCTCATATTGATCCGTCATCAAGTAGCGTGTCCCCTTCACTGGATTAGGACGCGCTGTTTGAGAGCGTTGCTCTGAAAGTGCTGCTGCTGCTGTCGGTGCTCTCCCCCGACATGCCCGCTCCAAATAGGCCATTTATCTTTTAATGCAGTCATCTCGCTTTTCATTTTAAGCGTCTTTTTTATCCTTCGCTTGTTTGTAACAATTGCAAAGACATTGGCAACGTTGTATTTGTAGTGAACTTCGTTGTGAAGTTATCGGCGGTCACAGAGAGACAGATAAAACATGTTGATTTTATGTTTAGTGGAGGTCTTCTGTGCATGAAGAGACGCAGTAGTGAAACAACGCATCTAACGACGCACTTGGCTGTTCTACGAGTGGTCTGAGGCAGTCGGTAAATAATGAGCGTTTTCAAGTGCACTTCAACTTTAGTAACGATGGTTTTTGGGGAAACAGCTCTGAGATTTTACAAAGGTTCTACTGATGAACTTAGCCTTAAGATGCTTTTGGGAAACCGGGCCCAGACGGTCTCCGTAGGATTTGATTGGACCATGAGTATTTGGACACCTAGGCCTACGTCATTGGATATTCAATTGACACATGCGCATTCGCGCTCAGTTTCCACCTTCGAGAAACAGAAAGGAGTGGAAATATTGATTAACGTTTATTGTAAAAATCTGGTTTTCAGAAGAAGAAAAAAAAGCTAATTGAAGGTCTCAAAAATAATATTTTTTCTTTTTATTTAGAACATCAGTGAAGAACACTGCATCCCAGCTACGGTACAGAATAGCATTGTTGAGGACCTCAGAACCATTTTTGATGCATTTATGACACACTACAGTGATCCCCTCAGGTTTCATCTTACAAATAAGCAAATACATGTGGATGAAGATGGGACTTGCTTAACAACTCTGCAGTATTTGAGGAATGCATTAGATGCATAAGCTCTGAGTGGATGCTGGAGCATTACCGTGTGAAAGAATTGGGCATGGTCAGGCCAATTGAAGTACCACTGAGCAACAAAGAAGGTTATAAAACAAGGTGATTTCAATACAGCTACATGGTCCCTATGGTATATGAATATAAAGAGACATGAGACAAAACAATGGACCTGTAGAATGGAATAAGTTATAAGACCTCTATGATTCATTTCATTTGTCAGTTCTTCCAGCTAATATGTAATTTAGCTGGCCATCTTTTCCCCTCCCTTTCTGGCTGTCCTCCCCCTTCCCTTCTATGTTCAAGTTGGTTTATTTGTCATATACATGGAGTTAACAGTGCAATGAAATGCTGACTAGCAGGTTAACCTCTTGACAACAACAATAGAACAAGTCAGTAGCTAAGTTAATATAAAGAGTAATACAATAGTAATAAACCCTGCATTCATAACTATCCTTAACATACCTGGGGTGTTTCTGGGATAGAGGGTTGATATAAAAGTCAATATAATCAGCAATACAGGAAGATTCTGAGACACAATCACTTACTATTGGGTCAGCCGTAGGGAACCGCCAACGTCTCAGGAGATATGTATTTTAGGCAGTAAGTATACTGCCTAGGCCTTGGAGAATCTGCCCAAAAAGATAGACCATCTGTTTATCTGTAATGTACTTATCCTCATATAGTTTACTCACTATCTCCTGGATTAATCTTTGTGTTTTCCGGTTGTGTTGAGTGGGACAATGGAACATAATGTTTACCATTATCCTATTGTCTATTGGCTTCAAGAAGATATTCACTTTATCCATTGCAACAATCTGAGCCCCCTATCTGCTGGTTTAATCACTATATTCTGATTGCTGTTCAATGTTTCTAGAGCTTGATTTTTTGAAAAATGTGTACGGTTAAGCTGATATACAGGTCTGGTTCTGAATTGTGAAAAGGAAGCCACATCCCTACGTATAACAGTCTGTATAGTTTCTGACACTGACTCCAACTGAGGTTCCCAATGTGAGGGGTTTGGAAATAGTATATGAGGAAAATCTGTTTCATAATCAAAATGATCTAAAAACTTCAATCTTCTATGATAGAAGTGTAGATCCCTCCAGGGCTCTCCACGGTCCTCCTGTTTAGGAGTTGGTATGAAAGTCAGTCCTCTTTCTAGAACCTCACTCTCGGCTTGGTTGAGCCCAATGGGACATTGCTGGTCAACACCTCAAATCAGTTGTGAAGTAGTATGGACATATTGATGGAACAAGGTCACTAAACTGGTGGTTAGACAGGGTAGATCCAAGAGCAGGCCTCTGCTGTCATCTAGAGGGTGTTTTTCTCTGTACTGCTTGACACATGGAGACTCAATGGAGGCACAGTGCAAAGTGCCCAAAGTAAGGCCCAAAACATTGTTTGTCAGGCTGGGATCTATAAAGCAGTATGTTCTTCAATTTAGATGCCAACTAATATTCATACAGGGACAATAGGTGGGGCAGGAGGAAGAATGGTGTTCCTGATTTTCAGAGGAATTCCCCTTTTTTCTTTGTAGCTTCAGATTGAGATTGTTGTTATTCTCCAATATGTTTTTTCTTCAGTGAGCCACTCTGGATTCTCCAAGGGAATACTCCCTCTATTCTCCACTAGAGAGTTGGAGCTCCATGCTTTTGCTGGGAATTGTCCACTGTTGGTATACATTTATTTGGTCCCCAAAATACCAAAATAAAAAGGTGTATTTGTCTAGTTTCACCTGAGTACCCAGTTAGCATCCATGTGGCTCATTTAAACGTTTCTACAAAAAAAAAACGTACTCCTGACGTTTCACCACAATAGGCTTCTTCAGACAATGGACAAAAAGTAGCCAAACAAAGCAAAAGGAGAGTGATGAGCAGCAGCAGCATCATCAAACCAGCGAGGCCGCCGACAAGCCCAACAGTGATGATGCTGCCGAGCTCCAGTTAGCTCTGTGTGCAGAGCCTACCCACCCTTCCACAAGCACCGCCAGGATAATGGCTCCACAGCCCCCTCCACCGCCGACTGTTCCTGACTATCTTGGAAACAGAGGTGCCAGCCCAGATTAGCCTAGAATCCTACCGTAGCCGCAGGTTTTCTGTCCAAAAAACCTTCATTTAATAGCAACTGGTTCATAAGAAGAGAGTGTCTGGAATACTCGCTTACTGAAGATGCTGCATTGCTGAAAGTTCTGCGTGGGGTCCATCTATTGGGAGATGGCTAACTAGTCTGTATTTTCCACTGATTCATATGGATGTCAGTGCACACATTGGCTGTAAAAGTGGGTAAAAAACAGAAAAGCATATAACTGTAGCTATGTGGGTGTGTTTCAGCAGGGTGAGGTCAGAGAGATGCTTCAAAGTCAGTATTTTTCAAAACTCATAAAATCCTTTACACAATCTGATGGGATTAATGTTCAACCCCATTAAATGACCATAAAGTCTATATAGTACCTTTAAGTTAAGACCTCACAGATCTGTTCATGGCAAAGCAGTTCAATTAATGATATTAAATTGATTCTTAAAGAATATAACTTATAAATCATAAACCTCATCTTGAGGAGTCACCTGTGACAGTATTCATAAAGAGTAGGAGTACTGATCTGGGATCAGTTTTGCCTTTTAGATCATAATGAAACAGATTAGATGGACAGGGGGACCTGATCCTAGATCAGCACTCCTCCTCTGGGAAACTGCATGTATGAAACCGAACACATAGTCGTAGTCTAGTTACAGCAGGTGTTTACTGCCATCTAGTGGAAGATACCAATAAAACACTTGATTATCAGGGTGGGGAGACGGCTGAGCTGAAACAGAAAGTAAAGAAGACTAGCTGCTCGGAACAGTGAACAAACAAAGGCAGAAGCTGCTGGTAAAGCAACACTCACGGTGTGATGGAGAGTGGTAAAGCAACACTCACGGTGTGATGGAGAGTGGTAAAGCAACACTCACGGTGTGATGGAGGGTGGTAAAGCAACACTCACAGTGTGATGGAGAGTGGTAAAGCAACACTCACGGTGTACAGATGTTAAATAAATAAGTGTTAGCTTCCTCAGCACCATGCACCCCACTGTTGCCACCGGCGGTGACCAGAAGAAGAAACCGGAGACAGTGACAGACTACAATCACACAAAGGTATATACAGTATCTCTACCATATACAGATAGCCTTCCCATCTGCCAAACACCAAATAGGATCCCCTTTTATTATATTACATTCATATTATTACTATTAGTATTATCATTCTATATAATTATAACCTTTTCTATTCTATTTTATTTTATGTTAAAGCTTGGTGTGGATGCACTCGACCAGATGTCCAGACTGTACTCTGTAAAAGGGGGTACTCTCCTCTGGCCTGTTGACTGTACTCTGTAAAAGGGGGTACTCTCCTCTGGCCTGTTGACTGTACTCTGTAAAAGGGGGTACTCTCCTCTGGCTGTTGACTGTACTCTGTAAAAGGGGGTACTCTCCTCTGGCCTGTTGACTGTACTCTGTAAAAGGGGGTACTCTCCTCTGGCCTGTTGACTGTACTCTGTAAAATGGGGTACTCTCCTCTGGCCTGTTGACTGTACTCTGTAAAAGGGGGTACTCTCCTCTGGCCTGTTGACTGTACTCTGTAAAAGGGGGTACTCTCCTCTGGCCTATTGACTGTACTCTGTAAAAGGGGGTACTCTCCTCTGGCCTGTTGACTGTTACTCTGTAAAAGGGGGTACTCTCCTCTCTGGCCTGTTGAGGTGTTCTACAATGTGCTCGACATGACTGCTATCAACACGTGTTGTACAAGCAATGCCTTGACAAGACTGTCAGCAGGAGACATTTCATCATGGATCTGGCATGTGAGCTTGGTGAGAACCACATGAACACAGAGAAAGAAGCTACAGTCACCAAGCAGGCCGCCAAGACAGGTGTTTACTGCCATCTAGTGGAAGATACCAATAAAACACTTTATTATCAGGGTGGGGAGACCGCTGAGCTGAACGTAAAGACTCAGGGAAAGGAGCATCTCTTTATCAAATCCTCCTTCAGAGTCACATGCAGGTAAAACATTGTGATTTCTATATAGTGCTGTATCTGAAAGAGCATATTCTGCAGTTTCTATGACACTTACCTTTATCAAATAACTCTCAACATTCAAGAGGTGCAGCTCTATTTCCAAATGTCACTATTTTCAACAATATCTGTGCTGTCAATGTATTTATCACATGACCACTCCAGCGGCAGCATTGCTATGGCAACTAAGCAGAAACTAGTAACATCATCCAGTTAAAATATGCTGTTCTGTCGTCAATGGATGAATGGCCAATAGAAACCAGATAGAAACTGATAATGATGCATGTGACTTCAGTTTTGGTTAGCAGCGGATGTCGAAACCAACTTGCTCAATGTCTTTCCATATCTGGGGAAAGATGAAACCAGGCCAGCAGGTGAGTGACTGTTTGACTGTGGTTTTGAGACACGTGGAGCCTTACATGGGGCAAAGGCAGAAATGGGATCATAGACAGATTCTTCACATCAATTTCCCTGTCAGACAAGTTGATTGTAAAGAAGACTAGCTGCTCAGAACAGTGCACACACAAAAGCAGAAGCTGCTGGTAAAGCAACACTCACAGTGTGATGGAGAGTGGTAAAGCAACACTCACGGTGTGATGGAGAGTGGTAAAGCAACACTCATGGTGTGATGGAGAGTGGTAAAGCAACACTCACGGTGTGATGGAGAGTGGTAAAGCAACACTCACGGTGTGATAGAGAGTGGTAAAGCAACACTCACGGTGTGATGGAGAGTGGTAAAGCAACACTCACGGTGTGATGGAGAGTGGTAAAGCGACACTCACGGTGTGTGGAGAGTGGTAAAGCAACACTCACGGTGTGATGGAGAGTGGTAAAGTAACACTCACGGTGTGATGGAGAGTGGTAAAGCAACACTCACGGTGTGATGGAGAGTGGTAAAGCAACACTCACGGTGTGATGGAGAGTGCTAAAGCAACACTCACGGTGTGATGGAGAGTGGTAAAGCAACACTCACGGTGTACAGATGTTAAATAAATAAGTGTTAGCTTCCTCAGCACCATGCACCCCACTGTTGCCACCGGCGGTGACCAGAAGAAGAAACCGGAGACAGTGACAGACTACAATCACACAAAGGTATATACAGTATCTCTACCATATACAGATAGCCTTCCCATCTGCCAAACACCAAATAGGATCCCCATTTATATATTACATTCATATTATTACTATTAGTAATATCATTCTATATAATTATAACCTTTTCTATTCTATTTTATTTTATGTAAAAGCTTGGTGTGCTGTTCTGTCGTCAATGGATTAATGGCCAATAGAAACCAGATAGAAACTGATAATGGTGCATGTGACTTCGGTTTTAGTTAGCCGCAGATTTCGAAACCAACTTGCTCAATGTCTTCCATATCTGGGGAAAGATGAAACCGTGAGCAGGTGAACTCAGATGAAACTCAGCAGGTGAGTGACTGTTTGACTGTGGTTTTGAGACACGTGGAGCCTTACATGGGCAAAGGCAGAAATGGGACCATAGACAGCTTCTTCACATCAATTTCCCTGTCAGACAAGTTGATTGCAAAGAAGAAGCTGCCCCTCTCTGCGCAAAACAACATATCTGCGGAGAGTGGTAAAGCAACACTCACGGTGTGATGGAGAGTGGTAAAGCAACACTCACGGTGTGATGGAGAGTGGTAAAGCAACACTCACGGTGTGATGGAGAGTGGTAAAGCAACACTCACGGTGTGATGGAGAGTGGTAAAGCAACACTCACGGTGTGATGGAGAGTGGTAAAGCAACACTCACAGTTGTGATGGAGACTGGTAAAGCAACACTCACGGTGTGATGGAGAGTGGTAAAGCAACACTCACAGTGTGATGGAGAGTGGTAAAGCAACACTCACGGTGTGATGGGAGTGGTAAAGCAACACTCACGGTGTGATGGAGAGTGGTAAAGCAACACTCACGGTGTGATGGAGTGTGGTAAAGCAACACTCACGGTGTACAGATGTTAAATAAATAAGTGTTAGCTCCTCAGCACCATGCACCCCACTGTTAACACCGGCGGTGACCAGAAGAAGAAACCGGAGACAGTGACAGACTACAATCACACAAAGGTATATACAGTATCTCTACCATATACAGATAGCCTTCCCATCTGCCAAACACAAATAGGATCCCCTTTTATTAATTACATTCATATTATTACTATTAGTAATATCATTCTATATAATTATAACCTTTTTCTATTCTATTTTATTTTATGTAAAAGCTTGGTGTGCTGTTCTGTCGTCAATAGATTAATGGCCAATAGAAACAGAGATAGAAACTGATAATGGTGCATGTGACTCAGTTTTAGTTAGCCGCAGATTTCGAAACCAACTTGCTCAATGTCTTTCCATATCTGGGGAAAGATGAAACCGTGAGCAGGTGAACTCAGATGAACTCAGCAGGTGAGTGACTGTTTGACTGTGGTTTTGAGACACGTGGAGCCTTACATGGGAAAATGCAGAAATGGGACCATAGACAGCTTCTTCACATCAATTTCCCTGTCAGACAAGTTGATTGCAAAGAGAAGCTGCCCCTCTCTGCGCAAAAAAACATATCTGCGGAGAGTGATAAAGCAACACTCACGGTGTGATGGAGAGTGGTAAAGCAACACTCACGGTGTGATGGAGAGTGGTAAAGCAACACTCACGGTGTGATGGAGAGTGGTAAAGCAACACTCACGGTGTGATGGAGAGTGGTAAAGCAACACTCACGTGTGATGGAGAGTGGTAAAGCAACACTCACGGTGTGATGGAGAGTGGTAAAGCAACACTCACGGTGTGATGGAGAGTGGGTAAAGCAACACTCACGGTGTGATGGAGTGTGGTAAAGCAACACTCACGGTGTACAGATGTTAAATAAATAAAGTGTTAGCTTCCTCAGCACCATGCAACCCACTGTTGCCACCGGCGGTGACCAGAAGAAGAAACCGGAGACAGTGACAGACTACAATCACACAAAGGTATATACAGTATCTCTACCATATACAGATAGCCTTCCCATCTGCCAAACACCAAATAGGATCCCCATTTATTATATTTACATTCATATTATTACTATTAGTAATATCATTCTATATATTATAACCTTTTCTATTCTATTTTATTTTATGTAAAAGCTTGGTGTGCTGTTCTGTCGTCAATGGATTAATGGCCAATAGAAACCAGATAGAAACTGATAATGGTGCATGTGACTTCGGTTTTAGTTAGCCGCAGATTTCGAAACCAACTTGCTCAAATGTCTTTTCCATATCTGGGGAAAGATGAAACCGTGAGCAGGTGAACTCAGATGAAACTCAGCAGGTGAGTGACTGTTTGACTGTGGTTTTGAGACACGTGGAGCCTTACATGGGAAAATGCAGAAATGGGACCATAGACAGCTTTCTTCACATCAATTTCCCTGTCAGACAAGTTGATTGCAAAGAAGAAGCTGCCCCTCTCTGCGCAAAACAACATATCTGCGGAGAGTGGTAAAGCAACACTCACGGTGTGATGGAGAGTGGTAAAGCAACACTCACGTGTGATGGAGAGTGGTAAAGCAACACTCACGGTGTGATGGAGAGTGGTAAAGCAACACTCACGGTGTGATGGAGAGTGGTAAAGCAACACTCGGTGTGATGGAGAGTGGTAAAGCAACACTCACAGTGTGATGGAGACTGGTAAAGCAACACTCACGGTGTGATGGAGAGTGGTAAAGCAACACTCACAGTGTGATGGAGAGTGGTAAAGCAACACTCACGGTGTGATGGAGAGTGGTAAAGCAACACTCACGGTGTGATGGAGAGTGGTAAGCAACACTCACGGTGTGATGGAGTGTGGTAAAGCAACACTCACGGTGTACAGATGTTAAATAAATAAGTGTTAGCTTCCTCAGCACCATGCACCCCACTGTTAACACACCGGCGGTGACCAGAAGAAGAAACCGGAGACAGTGACAGACTACAATCACACAAAGGTATATACAGTATCTCTACCATATACAGATAGCCCAGAATTCCCATCTGCCAAACACCAAATAGGATCCCCTTTTTATATATTACATTCATATTATTACTATTAGTAGTTAATATCATTCTATATAATTATAAACCTTTTCTATTCTATTTTATTTTTATGTAAAAGCTTGGTGTGCTGTTCTGTCGTCAATAGATTAATGGCCAATAGAAACCAGATAGAAACTGATAATGGTGCATGTGACTTCAGTTTTAGTTAGCCGCAGATTTCGAAACCAACTTGCTCAATGTCTTTTCATATCTGGGGAAAGATGAACCGTGAGCAGGTGAACTCAGATGAACTCAGCAGGTGAGTGACTGTTTGACTGTGGTTTTGAGACACGTGGAGCCTTACATGGGAAAATGCAGAAATGGGACCATAGACAGCTTCTTCACATCAATTTCCCTGTCAGACAAGTTGATTGCAAAGAAGAAGCTGCCCCTCTGCGCAAAACAACATATCTGCGGAGAGTGGTAAAGCAACACTCACGGTGTGATGGAGAGTGGTAAAGCAAACTCTCACGGTGTGATGGAGAGTGGTAAAGCAACACTCACGGTGTGATGGAGAGTGGTAAAGCAACACTCACGGTGTGATGGAGAGTGGTAAAGCAACACTCACAGTGTGATGGAGACTGGTAAAGCAACACTCACGGTGTGATGGAGAGTGGTAAAGCAAACACTCACAGTGTGATGGAGAGTGGTAAAGCAACACTCACGGTGTGATGGAGAGTGGTAAAGCAACACTCACGGTGTGATGGAGAGTGGTAAAGCAACACTCACGGTGTGATGGAGGGTGGTAAAGCAACACTCACGGTGTACAGATGTTAAATAAATAAGTGTTAGCTTCCTCAGCACCATGCACCCCACTGTTGCCACCGGCAGTGACCAGAAGAAGAAACCGGAGACAGTGACAGACTACAATCACACAAAGGTATATACAGTATCTCTACCATATACAGATAGCCTTCCCATCTGCCAAACACCAAATAGAAATCCCCTTTTATTATATTACATTCATATTATTACTATTAGTAATATCATTCTATATAATTATAACCTTTTCTATTCTATTTTATTTTATGTAAAAGCTTGGTGTGGATGCACTCGACCAGATGTCCAGACTGTACTCTGTAAAAGGGGGTACTCTCCTCTGGCCTGTTGACTGTACTCTGTAAAAAGGGGGTACTCTCCTCTGGCCTGTTGACTGTACTCTGTAAAAGGGGGTACTCTCCTCTGGCCTGTTGACTGTACTCTGTAAAAGGGAGGTACTCCTCCTCTGGCCTGTTGACTGTACTCTGTAAAAGGGGTATTCTCCTCTGGCCTGTTTTACTGTACTCTGTAAAAGGGGGTACTCTCCTCTGGCCCTGTTGACTGTACTCTGTAAAAGGGGGTACTCTCCTCTGGCCTGTTGACTGTACTCTGTAAAATGGGGTACTCTCCTCTGGCCTGTTGACTGTACTCTGTAAAAGGGGGTACTCTCCTCTGGACTGTTGACTGTACACTGTAAAAGGGGGTACTCTCCTCTGGCCTGTTGACTGTACTCTGTAAAAGGGGGGTACTCTCCTCTGGCCTGTTGACTGTACTCTGTAAAAGGGGGGGTACTCTCCTCTGGCCTGTTGACTGTACTCTGTAAAAGGGGTACTCTCCTCTGGCCTGTTTGACTGTACTCTGTAAAAGGAAGCGGTACTCTACTCTGGCCTGTTGACTGTACTCTGTAAAAGGGGGGTACTCTCCGCTGGCCTGTTGACTGTACTCTGTAAAAGGGGGAACTCTCCTCTGGCCTGTTGACTGTACTCTGTAAAAGGGGGGTACTCTCCTCTGGCCTGTTGACTGTACTCTGTAAAAGGGGGTACTCTCCTCTGGCCTGTTGACTGTACTCTGTAAAAGGGGGTACTCTTCGCGCTGGCCTGTTGAGGTGTTCTACAATGTGCTCAACATGGCTGCTATCAACACGTTGTTGTACAAGCAATGCCTTGACAAGACAGTCAGCAGGAGACATTTCATCATGGATCTGGCATGTGAGCTTGGTGAGAAACCACATGAACACAGAGAAAGAAGCTACAGTCAACAAGCAGCAGGCCGCCAAGGCACAGCAGGTCCTGTTCTCCCTCTTCCCCTCTTCCCAAGCAACACGCTCCACCGGGAAAAATACACAATGCCAAGCACCACAGCTCCCACAGCCTCCCATGGGGAAAAATACACAATGTCAAGACAGCAGGTACTGCTCTCCACTCTTCACCCAAGCACCACAGCTCCCACTGGGGAAAAATACACAATGCCAAGTACAGTCAGGTCCTGTTAGCCGCTCTTCCCCAAGAACCACAGTCCCACTTGGGGAAAAATACACGGAATGTTCAAACCGCAGGTCCCGCTTCCCTCTTCCCAAAGCACCACAGCGCCCACTGGGGAAAAATACACAATGGACAAGACCGCAGGGTCACGCTCTCCCCCCTCTTCCCCAAGCACCACAGCTACCACTGGGGAAAAAGGACCACAATGTCAAGTCGGCAGGTTGCACACCGACACAAGACCCATGACAACTGTGTGCAGGGAACCGATGTTGATATGTTTGTGGGACCTGAAACATAAAGAGAATACGTGATTGGTTCATGTGGAAAGGCTCGGTACAGTGTATGATACAATCAACACAGTTATTGTTTTACTCTTGTCAGAAATAGATTTCCACAATCTTTATTTATTATGCAATTCATCTTTTACAATTGTTTCATGCCACTGGTGCTTTTGTTTAGGAATACAGCGAATCATTCACCTGAACACACTGGATAGGTATATTAATTATTTTTAATTATACCTTTTTCATTTGTACTTTGTCAAAATAAACTGTAAATCGACTTATTTACTCTATTACTAATTGACTCTACAAATGACAGTTGATAAAAAAAAATTGTTTACACTGTAATGTTTTATTGTAAAGGGAAACAGAAATAGGCTATAGGCAGATTTTTTTAGAATTAACTATTTGTTGGTTATTTTTGTATTGATATATTTCCACTAATATTCTTAATGCAATAAATAATTTTTACAAACAGTTTCAGTTTATGCACTAAGTGTTTATTTAACAAACCATGTTTGCAACCTTGCACCTTGCTGTTAGATGCATGGCTCTGATGCATATGCTAAAGTGAGACGCGCTGTCAACTTTCCTCTAGTGGGTTCTTATATGCTGGAAAGAACAGGCGCGTCTCTAGTGTTAAGGACTGGATATGGGTGTTGCTTTAGCTCATGCATAAACTCATGTGGACCGGCTTCCAGTACTTTGTTCTTGGACTAAAGCGTCCAAGTCAGCCTTGACTTTGGTCTGATAGGCATAAGGTCAGTGTCCTGCTTTCAGAAACGTTTGGTTTGCTGTCTGGCTTAATGCTAAGCTTCCATGTAATGTCGTATCATACTACCCAGCTGTCCATTAAAGACTTCTCCATGTCTTCTTTAAAGATTGGCAGGTAGCGATCTGCGTCTCCATGTGTCATTGTATGCATGATGATGGCCAGTCCAGTGTGATTTTCTCCCCCCAAACTATCTATCGAACACTCCCAGTAGTGATGCATAGTCTCCTTTCACAACATAGAGTGGCAGCTTTTCATTTGGAACGAGTTTACCTGAACTGGGACATCCACTGATGCCCTCTCCAGCGACAGATCCCCCACCTGTGTAAGTCTTAAACACGAGGTGCTCTGGTTGAAGTAGACGGTGTTCAGTGGTCTTTTTTCTGACACAAGAGATACAGGCTGCCCCCTGTGTCAATCTTCATAACGCACCGGCTGGCCCGCTAGCAAGGGGGAGATCAAGTAGCCGTGCGGCCCACCATGGAAAAAAGTCAGGATTTTCAGTGTGACTTCCTGGTCTGAATGAGTCACTCACCTCAGTGTTCTCTCTATCTCAACAGGACTTGACATGTCTATGTGTCCTTTCGTTGGAATGGTCTGTGTTCTTGTTTTCCCGTTTTGGTGATTTCTCTCGTTCTCTTTTTGTTTCTGGAGATGTCGATGTTTGCCCTTTTTACCACAGGCTGGACAATCCATGTCCTTACACCAGCATGTTGATACCTGATGTCCACCTTTGCCACAGTGGAAGCATGTGACTTGATTTTCCCGGTCTCTGATTTTCAGTTGAAACTGTGGCACTTTTACCTGTTTTATATGATCAACGTTGTATTATATTGAAAGGAACACATGACCAAGAACAAATAGGCAGCAGGAATTGGTGATACAGCTAGAGACACAATACTGTTAAAATATATATCCAGAACAAATAGCAGCATGAGAAATGGTTATACAGCTACAGACACAATCCTGTTAAAATATATATCGAAACAAATAGCAGCAGGAACGGGTTATACAGCGAGCGCACAAATACTGCTTAAAAATATATATCATTATATTAATGGAAACTAGTTATTGCAGATAAATACAATCATAATAAAACCAACATAGACAATCACCCACCTCACCTGGGTATCAGCCCAGTGGCTGCCTCCAAACCTCCTGGGACCCACCCCAAAACCCATCCTCCAACCACCCCGGGGAGGACCACCCCACACCACCCTCCAAACCCCTCCTCGGGACCACCCCAACCCAACCACTCCAACCCCTCCTCGGGACAACCCCAACCACCCTCCAACCCTCCTGGACCTACCCCAACCCACTCCTAAAAATTCTTTTAAATGATGTTTTCTAGGTGGAAGGTAAACCCTGTGTCATGTGAATTACAATGTATCAGCTGGTGATTAAGGTATTGTTAGATGAACCCACTAAGTTCCTGATGAACTCAACTGGTGAGCCTTCTTTTAGCAGCTAGTTCCATGGGACACACTGAGTTTCAATGTCCTTTTGCTAAGGTCAGATGACTTTCAGTCCAACATGTCGTCTTTTGTGTAGCTTCACTCCGTAGCCCACATACTTAGTCTGTCTTCGAATGATCGTCATTTAGACGCATTAAAACTCAGTGTTTCTGGTAGTCTCTTTTAATGCAGCATCAAACATTGTTACTCACTGATTCTCTCTCCCTCTTCCTGATGTACCTCCTGTGGAACCTGACCTTTCAGCATAACTAGTGGGTTTGGTGAAAAAATGTCCTTCAGTATCTCCACACTATCCCAATAAGTCCTATTCACCTGTTCTGACTGGACTGTAGCAGGCTGCTATAGCTAAATTAAATGTCCTTTGGCCCCATGACACTAAAACATGGTAGGCACAATGTTGTTCCTCATCCATGTCCATTTACAATAACTTAAATATTCAAACTGTTCTGTAATAGAACTCCCAATGCTCCAATTCTTTCATCAAACTGTCCAATGATTTCCAACAATGTCCAAATAATATAGTTTCGTCTCCAATAAGCTCCTGATTGTCACTTCACTTCAATATTGTCATAAACCACAGCATTTGTCTTCATAGTTGAAATACATGGCATAATCCTTTAACTCATTGTATATTCCTCCTTTTTAATCACGTTGTTTTCCCGCTCCATGTCCGTCTCGAGTCCTTTTCGTTTCTGCCGTCCATGATGATGTTTAAATACAGTGGTGGAAAAAGTACCCAATTGTCATACTTGGAGTAAAGTAAAGGTTACATTAATAGAAAATGACTCAACTAAAAAGTGAAAGCACCCCCGTAATACTACTACGAGTTAGTAAAGGCTAAAAGTATTTGGTTTGAAATCTACGTAAGTATCAAAATTAAACGTAATTGCTAACATATCCTTAAGTATCAAAAGTAAAGTACACAGTATAAATCATATCAAAATTCCTTACATAAAAGCAACAGACAGAATAATTCCTTCTTGTTTTTAAAATGTAGTTCAGCCAGAGGCACACTCCAAACACTCAGACAATTTGCAAACAAAGCATTTGTGTTAGTGTGGTCTGCCAGATCAGAGGGCAGTAGGGATGTTCTCTTGATAAGTGTGTGAATTGTAACCATTTCTGTCCTCCTACTAAGCATTCACAATGTAACGAGTACTTTTGGGTGTCAGGGAACATGTATGGAGTGGTAAAAAGTACATTATTTTCTTTAGGAATGTAGTGAAGTGAAAGGAAAGTAGTCAAAAATATAAAATAGAAAAAAAAAATAGAAAAAAAAAAAAGTCAAGTTACATATACCCCCAAAAACTACTTAAGTAGTACTTTAAAGTATTTTTACATAAGTACTTTACACCTCCTGGTTAACTCTCTCTCTTAACGCTACTGGACTATGCACTTGCCTAGCCTAGCAATACACTGTGCTAAATTAGCCATAGACTAACCATAGAAAGAACAGTTTTAAACAGTTGTAAAAACCCCACTTCTTCCAGACGCAACTAGTTCCTGTAGATTTCAGACTTACTCTCACACCAATCTTTTGTGGCTATGTTCTCGTGCGGGTTTCATAACCACGTTCTGTATCAAACAATTCAAATAATGATGAGGACAGGAGCACAGTAATCAGGTCAACCAGTTATCTGGAAACGTGATCATCTCAACACATACAAACCACATTGATGCTCTGCAGCACAAACCCAATATACAACAAATACATAAGTACATGGACAACAATACAAAACTCATAGAGGATTTTAATGTTCAGGTTTGTAGAAAGTAGGGCCATGGGATAGATAGGTCAGAAAGGTCAGTATGTTTGATAACTGGTTCCAGATGTGACATAACAAGCATGAAGGTCCATTATAACACAGTGAAGTAGAGGTGGGAGCTAACAAGACAGGACATGCGACAGTGGACGGTAGTGTTGTGAGGAGGTCAGGGGCGGTGAAACACTAGATCAGTACAGGTAGAAATGGCAGGGCTGGAAATAGACACAGAGACCACATTATGATCTTGCGCTCAGACCTGACCTGAGGGACACCCAAACAGAAGATGCCATAGCAAAAGGTCTGTCCAGTAGGCTATTTGTAGAGTTCATCTTTCATCAAAATCGCAACACAAGGAAATTGTGTCAGTGTTGTGTGCTGTGTGTGTTGTCCAGTATGTGGTGTATGTCCAGTGTGTGTGTTGTGTGTGGTGTTGTTGCTTTTTAGGTGTGTGTTTGTGTGTGGTTTTGTGTTGTGTTGGTGGTGTTGTGTGTGTGTGTTGGTTGTTGGTGTTTGTTGTGTGTGTGTGTTTTTTTTGTCCTGTTTAACCGTTTGGTGGTGTTTTCTTTTGCGTGGGTGTTTCTGGTTTTTTTGTAGGTGTGTTTATCGTAGTGTTTGTTTGCCATTTTGTGTGTTGTTGCTGGGGTGTTGTTGGGGTGTTTTTTGTGGGGGGTGTGTGTGGTGTGTGTTGGTGTGTGTATTTGTGTGTGTGTGTTTGTTGTTGTGTTTTTTGTGTTTGTTGTGTGGGGTGTTGGTGTAGGTGTGTGTGTGTGTCCAGTGTGTGTGGTGTTTGGTTGTTGTGTTGTTGTGTGTGTTTGTTGTGTGTTTGGTGTGTGTTTTTAGTTGTGTGGTTGTGTTTGTGGTCCAGTGTGTGTGTGTGTGTGTATGTTTGGTGTGTAGTTGTGTGTTTGGAGTCCAGTGTGTGTTGGGAGTGTGTGTGGTTTTGTGTGTGTGTGTCCAGAGTGTGTGTGGTGTCCAAAAACTTGTGTGGTGTGTGTCCAGTGTGTGTGTTTGTGTGTGTTTGTGTTCGTGTGTTTTGTTTTGTGGGTGTGTGTCCAGGTGTTTGTTGTCCAGTTGTGTGTGTTGTTTGTTGTGTGTGTTTGTTTTTGTGTTGTGGTGTTGTTGTTTTTTTGTGTGTTGTTTTTATTGGTTTGTGTTTTTTTCCAGTGTTGTGTTTGTCCCGTTTGTGTTGTGTTGTTTGTGTTGTGTTTTTGGTGTGGTGGTATTTTTGGTTTGTGGTTTGTGGTGTGTTTGTGTTTTTTTTTGTTTGTTTTTTTTTTTTGTGAGGTGTCCAGTGTGTTTGGGTGTTTTACCATGGAGTGTGTCCGTGTGTGTGTTGATTGGGGTTTTTTTTTTTTGTTTGTTGTTGGTGTATGTTTTTTGTGATTTTCCTGTTTTTGTTTTTTTTTTTTTGTCTGTTTTTTGTGTTTTGTTTTTTTTGGGTTTTTTTTTTTTGTTTTTTTTTTTTTTTTGTGTTTTGTAATTTGATTTGTGTGTGTTTTTTTTGGTTTGTTTGTTTTTTTTGGGTTTTGTGTTGGGGGGGGGTGTTTTTGGGTTTGGTGTGGTTTGTGTGTTTGTTTTTTGTGTGTTTTTTGTTTGTGTTTTCCCAAACAACAGTTTTGTTTTTTTTTTTGGTTTTTTTGTGGGGGGGGGGGGGGGGGGGGGGTTGGGGGGTGTGTTTGTGGGTTTCGGTGTTTTTTTGTTTTTTTGGTGTCCAGTTTGTTTGTGTGTTTGTTTGGTGTTTTTTTTGTTTGGGTTTGGGTTTTTTGTTTGTTTGTTTTTTTCCTGTTTGTGTTGGGTATTTTTTTTTTTTGTGGGTTTTTTTATTTTTTTTTTGTGTGTTTTTTTGTGGGTGTGTTTTGCGGTTTTGGTTGTTTCTTTTTGTTTGGGCGGGTGGGTGGTGTGGGGTTGTTTGGGGGTTGTTTGGTTTGTTTTGGGGAGTTTTGTGTGGGCAGTGTTGGTGTTTTTTGTGTGTGTTATGTGTGTAAATTTGTAAAAAAATTTTTTTTTTTTTTTTTTGTGTTTTTTTTTTGTTGTTTTTTTTTTTTTTGGTTTTTTTTTTTTGTGTGTGGGTTTTTTTTTGTTTTTTTTTTTTTTTGTTGTTGTTTTTCTTTTTGTGGGGTGGGGGTTTTTTTTTTTTTGTTTTTTTTGTGTTTGTGTTGTTTGTTTGTAATGTTTTTTGTTTTTTTGTTTTTGTTTTTGCTGGTGTTTGTTTTTGGGGGTTTTTGTGGTGAGGTGTTTTTTTGGGTTTTTTTTTTTGTGTTTTGTTTTGGTTTTTTTTTGGGGGGGTTTTTGTTTGTTTTTTTTTTTTTTTTTTGTTTAGTTTTTTTTTTTGTTTTGTGTTTTTTTCTTTTGTTGTTGTGTTAAAAACCCCCCACCCCCAATCCCCTTTATGGGTTGGGTTGGTTTGGGTGTTGGGGGTGTTTTAAAAAAAAAGTGTGGTGAAAAAAACTTTTGGGGGTTGGGGGGGGTTTCCATTGGGGGTTTTTTTTTTTTTTGTTTTTGTTGTGTGGAATTTTTTTTTTGTGTTTTCTGTTTTTTTTTTTTTTGTTTTTTTTGTGGGGAGTGGTCTTTTTTTTCTTTGTTTTTTGTTTGTTTTTTTTTGTGTTGTTTGGGTGTAAAGTTGTGGTGTTGGGGGGGGGGTGGGGTTTGGTTTGTGGGGGGGGGGGGTGGGGGGGTTTGTTGGGTGGGGGGGGGGTTGTGGGGGGGGGGGGGTTGATTTTTTTTGGGGGGGGGAGGGGGTGTGGGGGGGGGGTGTTGTGGGTTTTTTTGTGTGTTTCTGTGTCCCCAATGGGTGGGGTTGTTGTATTTGGTTTTTTTTCCCCCAAAAAAAAAAAAAAAAGTTTGTTTTGTCTTTTGTAGTTAAAAGGGAGAGTGGTTGGGGGATTTTGTTTTGTGTTTTTGGGTGGGTGTGTTTGTGTTGGAACCAAAAAGAAATGGGTGGGTGTGGGATTTTGGTGTGGTGTGGGTGTTGGGGGGTTTTTGGTGTGTGTCCCGTTGGTTGGGGGGTTTGTGTTGTGTTGGGGTGGGGGGTTGTGGGTGTGGGGGGGGGGTGTGTGGTTTGGTGGGGTTTGGGGGGTTTGTGTGGGTGTGGGGGGGGGGGGGGGTGGGGGGGAAGTATGGGGGTAGGGGGTCTGTGTCACAGTCACCTTCGGGTGACCCCCTGTGTTTGGACTCACTGGGGGGGGGGTGGTCAAATGTGTAACAGGGCGGGTGGGTTGTTTTTGGGTGAGGGGGTTGGGGGGGAGGGGGGGCGGTGTTTCCACCCAGGTTACAGCTTGGGGGACTGTGGGGTGGGGTGCTGGGGGGGGGGGGGTCTATGGAATGCTTGTGGAGGTTGTGGCAGGATAAAAGAAACTGTTTTGTTTTGAACATAAAAACTCTAACTTTGGTTTTTTCGTTGGAATTTTGGTTTAAAGTTTTTGAAGTCGGTTTCATTTTGATTTTTTTTAGATGTCGTCGTGCCCACAATCACCGCCGCTCCCTCGCACTTCATCTTCTGTTTTTCCGGAGGTAAATTTGTTTTTTGTTTTGGTTTTTGTTACTTTGGGGGGTGGTTGTCCCAACAGCTGAAATGGGGGGGGGTTGGGTATGATTTGGGGGGGGGGGGGAAAAATTTTTGTTGACCTTTGGGGTTTGTTGGGTCGTGTAAAGAGAGAGGTTTTGTTTAATGTGTTTTGGTTTTTCCATGGGTTGTTTGGGTGGGTGAGAAGTGAGGGTTTTTGTTTGTGTGTTGGCGAGAGGGGAGACCACCTTTTTTTTTTTTTGCATTTTTAAGGGGTAACTTTTTAGGGGATAAGAGATTTATGTGCTTTATTTTTTTAGTTTTTTTGTGGTTGAAATAATGTTCTTGGGGGCGATTTTTTGAATGACAAATTTTAAAAAAAAAAGGTAAAAAATGACACCCGAAGGCTCTGGTTTTTTTCATTTGTGTTTTTTTGGTTTTGTTGGGGTACGGTTTGTGTGGGGGTGTGTTGTCGTGAGGTTGTGGGTTTGTTTAGTGGGTGATCAGAGTGGTAAAAAGGGGTAGTTTTGATTGGGCAGGGGAGGCGGGATTTTTGGGGAGCGATGTGTTTTGTGAACTCAGTTTCTACTACTTTGGGGGGTTTGTGGGGGGGGGGGGGACCATGGTGTGGGGAGTTTTTTTTTTTTGTGTTGGTTTTTTTGTGGTTTTTTTTTGTTTTGTGGAGAATTTATTTTTGACACAGGTTTAATTTTTAGCGGGTGTTTTGGGGGGGAGGTGGTGTTTGGGTTTTTTGGCTTTGGGGGGGGTGGGGGGGGGCAGAGAAAGTGGGGGGGGGTTGTTATTGGGTGTTGGGTACGATAGACCAGGTTTTTCTGTAGTGCAAGTTAGTTGTTTTATTGTGTTTTTGGGTCCATTTGTCGCACATGTTTGTGGGGGTTGCAGTTGGGGGGGACACACGGGGGCTGTTTGGAAAAAAGGGGGGGGGGACACACACACACAAACTGGAAACTTTTTCAAAAAAAAAAGGGGGGGGGGGGGGGGGAAAAAAAATTTTTGGAGTAGCACAGGGTGGGTGTGTTTTGGGGGCACTTTTGGAGGTTCACGTTGGGGGGGGGGGGGGTGACTTCCGAAACACTTGGGGTTTACTTCTGATTAAAATAAAGTTTTTTTGTGGGTGGGGGGGTTGGGGTCTTTGGGGTGGGGCCACACTGGGTGGGTTTGTTGTTTGGTGTAAACACATAGGGGGGGCACAGACTGGACACAAACACAAACGGTGGTGAACCTCGACCACTCCTCCCTATTTTTGGAAAAAAAAAGGGTTGGGTTTTTTTGTTTTTTTCTTGTTTTATTTTTTGTTTTTTGACGTTTGTGGTTTTTCCCCCCTTTGTTGGGGTGTTTTGTTCATTTGGTCTTGTTTGTGTGGGGGCTTGTGGGTTTGGTTTTGTGGTTTTTTGTTTGGTCTGGTGTTGTGGTTTGTTTTTTTGCTTTGTTTGTTTTTGTGTTTTTGTTTGGTTTTTGTTGTTTTTTTTTTTCAGTTGTTTGTGGGTCGGGGTTTTTTTTTTTTTTCCAGTGTGTTTTTGTTGTTGTTGTGTTTTTGTGTTGTTTGGGCGTGTTTTGTTTTTTTTGGTTTTTCCCCAAGTGTGTGGTTTATTTTTTTGTTTTTTTTTTTTCTTTTGTTTTGTTGTTTTTGTTTTGTTTTTTGTGTTTTTTTTTTGTGTGTGTGTGTTTTGTTGGTTTTTTGGTATTTTGTGGGTTTTGTGTGTGTTGTGTGTGTTTGTGTTTGTGTTGTGATTTTTTGTGTTTGTGTTGTGTGTTGTTTTTTTGGTGCGGTTTTGGTTGTTTGTTTTTTTATTGTTTTGTTGTGGGTTTTTTTTTGTGTTGGTTTGTGGTTTGTTTAGTTTTGTGGGTGTGGGTTGTGTGTTTATGTTTGGTGTGTCTGTGTGGTGCTTTTGTGGGTGTTTTTGTTGGGGTTTTTTTGGTTGTTTGTTGATTTTTGACGGTGTGGTGTGGGTTTTGGTTTGTGTTGGTTTTTTTTTTGTGTGTTTTTTTTTTTTTTTTTTTGTGTGTTTTTTTTTTGTGTTGTTTTTGTTGTTGTTTGTTTTTTTGTTTTTTTTTTTTTCTTTTTTTTGTGTTTTGTTTTTTGTTTTTCCAGTTTTGTTTTTTTTTTGTGTTTTTGTTTTTTTGTTTTTGTTCATTTTATGTTTTTTTTTTTTTTTGTTTTTTTCCCCCACAAACTGACACACACACTAGAAACACACAGACATACACACTGGACACACACACACCCACACACACACACACACACACACACATCACACACATACTGGACACCACACACACACTGGACACACACACACATATCACTGACACACACCACACCTGGACACACACACACGACACAAACACGACACACACAACTG
Organism: Coregonus suidteri; assembly: GCA_036851935.1. Lineage (NCBI taxonomy): Eukaryota > Metazoa > Chordata > Actinopteri > Salmoniformes > Salmonidae > Coregonus > Coregonus suidteri. The sequence continues at coordinate 1,174,195 of CM072257.1, read as the reverse complement.
GACACACACCTGCCAAACACACACACACACACACACACACTGGACACCACACTGGAACACACACATACACACATGAATACACACACGCACACACACCGGACACACACACACACACACATACTGGACACACACACACACACAGGACACAAACACGACACACACACTGGACACACACACTGCACACCACACACACACACACACACACACACACACACACACACACATACCACAGGAACACAAACACCGGACACACACACACACACACACACACTGTGGACACAAACACACACAGGCACAACAAACCTTTGATTCACACACACAAACCAGACACAACCTTATAACTTATCCAGTGTTGTCGAATGGGGCTTACTAGCCTGATAACTCCAACATGTCTGGATATAACATTGGCCATAAACCCTCTACATACTTGAGTTCTCCTCCTGCATGTGTGATCCTCCAGTCCGCAGAGAGCATCGACTCCTGAGTCTCCTGGGTGATTGTACTCGGTCCAGCTCCCTCGGTGTGAGGGGTTTGACTTCAGAGCTGAGACAGAGAAGCCAGCCTTCCGCTGTGACTAGACAGCCTGACAGCCTACAAAGATCAAATCATTTAAAACCACACTGCTATTTTTTTGGTGGTGACAAAAAAGGGGGCGTATATTTTTTTTTAACATTTTCAGATACATCCCGTTTAGTATTTTGGGTTTCCCCAACTCATTGGATGCATTTTTCAGTTTTGTTTTGGTTGTGTTTTTTGGGGTTTTTTTTTGTCCAATAGGTAACTGAAGGTGGATGATGAAATGGGGTAATTTTCCCGTCTAATTTAGTAATAACATTTTTCTAACACTACTAAATAATCCTGATGATGACCTGATTAAGAAAAAAACATGAATGAAAACATTATAATAAAGAGTAGAAAGTTCCCAAATTTTCCAAAAAAAACTGCTAAAACCCCTTTAAACCCTTACCCCAAAAAAGGGGGGTTTATCCTTGTTCCTCTGTAAATTTCTCATTCATCATCATTCACGTTTTATTCATGATTATTCAAATCATGGTAATGTCCACATGAAAGTAGAAAATGTTCAGGAAAATTTTTCTAATTTTTTACGACAAAAACAAAGGGGAAATGAAATCCAAAAAGACAGGACATTTTTTCACCCATTAAATTTCCCATTAGGAAAAAAAAATCCCAAAAATGGTTTTGGATTCCCCGCCAGGCTGCCCCCTCCTCCTTCCTTTGGGGAGGCTTCGGCGTTTGGGCCTCCCCCGGAGTAAATAGCTACTTCCCATCAAAGTTTTGGGTGTTTGTCTTGTGTTGTCTAGTAAGGGACACCCGTTGCCTATTGTGTTGGGTTGTTTAGCTAAAAAGTTTTCCCCTTTTTTTCACGTTTTGGGGTTTTTTGTGTTATTTTTTCATTGTCTTGTTTGAAAGTTCGGCCTAAACTCCCAAATTCGGATTACGCATATGGTGTTTTTTTTTTTCCCCCCATTGGGTTTGGAAAAAGTTTTTTTGTGCTAAAAAAAAAAAAAAAAAAAAAAAAAAAAAAAAAAAAGGCCCAGTAAAGTATCCCAAACCCGAAATTTTCTGTGTCCTGCCCCCTGACTTTTTACTCGCCGCGACACAAACACCCCCTGACAGAAAACCCCCACCAGGGGTCGATAAAAAACCAGCGGGACAAAACGGATTCCCTTTTAAAGGGGGCGCGTCACAGCCAAGACCCATGATCC
>CM072257.1:1156835-1171968 GCA_036851935.1 Coregonus suidteri | reverse complement strand
CAGCATTCAACATGAGGCAGACAGCTCTATACTTTTCTCCAGTGTGTCAGCAAGCTCCTTCTGGTTCATTTTCCTCAGGACGTGCAGTGTGATCTTCAGAGCCCCCTCTCTGGCACTGCTCTCCTGCTTCTCATCTTCAGCATCCACCACTTTCCTTATCACCTGCTTCTGACTCTCAAAGCCTTCTGGGGAGTTCTGGACTAAGAATCCTCTTGAACATCTTCAGCTCATTCTTCACAAATGTCATAATATTCTCTTCAAGCAACTGAAATATATCAAGTAAATAAGTTAAGCAAGAGACTAAATGCTTTCTCATTAACATTTGATTGACAGATCACCTTTACTTGAGGTAAACAAAAACAAATGTACATAACAGGAACCACATACACTGAATATGGAGGCCAGGTCTGTTTGATGACTCTGGGAAGACTGACCACTGAGAATCTCTGACTCCGATCTCTCCTGTTGGCTTCTGTGGACAAAACATCCAAGGAGTGCACACACACACACACACACACACACAACACACACACCACACACACACACACACACACGGAGGGAATGTTGTGTTTGTAATATATTGTTTCAGGACTATGAAAATGAAAAAAAGGATTAGCCTATGGATTATGAAAACAACAAAAATAAATGGTCAAATGGGAGAGGAGAAAATGACTAGAGACAGTGTTGTTTAACTCACTGACCATGACCCATTAGTTCTTCTTACTTTGTTCACTAGAAAAGTCTCCCTCTCTGAAGGATATAGGAGAATTCATAGACCAGTCACTCTTCATGGACACACAGCTGGGTACAGGGGAGGCTGGTCTCTCCTGCTTGATTGGACTTCAACACAAAACAGAGACAAACATTACGTCTCTCATCTACTCTGAGCTCAGATGGGGAAACATAAGAAGAGTTCATTCTAAAACGCCATTTTCAGAAATGTTGGTAAATTAGCTTTTATTGTTTAAAGAATTATGAAAGAGATTGGTGTGTTTTTTCACTAGCTAATCATGGCATGGGATTGTTTCAATGACAGACATGTATTTGTTTAAAATCCATCACTTGATGGTTTCATTTCAGAGACAAATAATGTTTTTTTTGTAAAATGCTATATATCTGCCTCACTCTCAGAGAAATCAGAAGTATTGCCAATTTTTACACAGTAATAAATGTAACAAAAAAGACATTTGTAATAAAGAACTGTACACATGTACAACATGCAATACAGTAATATGAGATCTGTATGTAAAACATTTACATTTTACATTTTAGTCATTTAGCAGATGTTCTTATCCAGGACTGGTTTTCCAAAAGCATCTTAAGGCCAAGTTCATCGTTAGAACCTTCGTAGGAGCATTGTTAAATCTCTGAGCTGTTTCCCAAAACCATCGTTATTAACGTTGCACTTGAAAACGCTCATATTCTAACACCTGCCTCAGACCACTTGTAGAACAGCCAAGTGCGTCCGTTAGATGCTTTTTTTGCCCTTCCCGCGTGACTTTATAACACAGAAGATCTCCGCTAAACATAGAATCACATGGTTTATCCGTCTCTCTGTGACCGCCGATAAATTCAGAACAAAGTTGACTACAAATACAAAGTTGCAAATGTCTTTGCAATTGATTCAAACAAGGGACATATAAAAATTTGCTTCAAATGAAAACCGAGATGACTGCATTACAATATAAACAGTAGGCTATAGGCCTATTTCAATCATATTGAAATATATTCAATGTTCAATATATTTAGTTATATTTTGCTACTTGTAGGCTACTGTCTGTAATTTGTCTCAATATATTTCATGATATGTAGCCTAACATGTGAACAATGATGTGCCGAATCTGTGATTTAGTAAATTTTTATTGTGTAAGCATTAGAATAAACTACCTCAATATTTGCAGCCGTAGGTAGTAATATCTTTCTAGAAGCTGATCCGTGGTCAGTATTGTGAAATAATGATAATGTTAAGGAATGATTTTAATGGAGAAAGCTGATCTGAGAGCAGCACTCCCCTTCTTTCGATCCTATCAGTATCGATACATGCTCCACCGGACGTGATACCTTGTCGTGCTGCTGATCCAGTTTCTACTGGTCTGCCTGCGGATCTGGAACTCTGACCTGCTCACCGGACGTGCGACCTTGTCCCGAACCTGCTGTTTCGACACTCTCTCTCTCTCTCTCCCTCTCCTTCTCTCTCTCTACAACACCTGCTGTTTCGACCTCTGAATGCTTGGCTATGAACAGCCAACTGACATTTACTCCTGAGGTGCTGATGTGTTGCACCCTCTATAACCACAGTGATTATTATTTGACGCTGCTGTTCATGAACATTTGAAAATCTTGAAGAACGATCTGGCCTTAATGGCCATATCCTCTTATAATCTCCCCCCAGCACAGCCAGAAGAGGACTGGCCACCCCTCAGAGCCTGGTTCCTTTCTAGGTTTCTTCCTAGGTTCCTGCCTTTCTAGGGAGTTTTTCCTAGCCACCGTGCTTCTACATCTGCATTGCTTGCTCTTTGTGGTTTTAGACTGGGTTTCTATATAAGCACTTTGTGACAACTGCTGATGTAAAAAAATATAGAATTGTGGTACGCATATGAAGCAGACCAGGCCAGGGTTTAGGGTTTGAGAAGTCAAAGAAGTAAAAATGACTTCCTTAGTTGTTAGTTAATTTTTTTAAACTCAGCATTGTTGGTTAAGGGCTCGTAAGTAAGCATTTCACAGTAAGGTCTACACCTGTTGTATTAGGAGCATGTGACAAATCTAATTTGGATTGATTGATTTGTTCATTTTATAAATGTTCTGTCTTTAGTAGTTGAACACATTATTACTTCAACCTCATGAAAGTGACAAACTGACACGTTTTCATGTTAGTCAAAAACAACTTTATATGGAAGGAGTGCCTTTGATTTGACGGCCTGCACATGCGCAGTTCGGCATGAGACGAACGTTCGGCGTGAGACGACTGCTCGACCTGATGACATGTTTTTACGCATTACCTTCAAATTAAATTAAATGAAATTGTATATGTCACATGCGCCGAATATAACAGTGGTACACTTTACCGGGAAATGTTTACTTACGAGCCCTTTCCCAACAATTTAGTTAAAAAGTAACAAAAATTAGCTAAATAAAAAAAGGAAATAGTAACATAATAAAATAATAATAATGAGGCTATAAGGAGTACCAGTACTGAGTCAACGTGCAGGGGTACCAGGTAGTTGAGGTAGTAATGAGCCTATAAGGAGTACCAGTACTGAGTCAACGTGCAGGGGTACCAGGTAGTTGAGGTAATATGTACATGTAGGTAGGGGTAAAGGTAACTAGGCAATCAGGATAGAGATTACATATCCTCATCCAGGGAGTACACACCACACACACACACACACACACACTCACTGACACAGACACACACACACACACACAACACACACACACACACACACACACTCACTGACAGACACACACACACACACACACAGGGAGGGAATGTTGTGTTTGTTTAATATTGTTTCAGGACTATGAAAATGGAAAAAAAGGATTAGCCTATGGATTATGAAAACAACAAAAAGAAATGGGAAAATGGGAGAGGAGAAATTACTAGAGACAGTGTTGTTTAACTCAATGACCATGACCCATGAGTTCTTCTTACCTTTGTTCACTAGAAAAGTCTCCCTCTCTGAAGAATATAGGACAATTCATAGACCGGTCACTCTTCATGGACACACAGCTGGGTACAGGGGAGGCTGGTCTCTCCTGCTTGATTGGACTTCAACACAACAGAGACAAACATTACATCTCTCATCTTCTCTGAGCTCAGATTTGGAAACATAACAAGAGTTTCATTCTAAAACGCTATACATCCATATTCAGAAATGTTCGTAAATTAGCTTCTATTGTTTAAAGAAATTATCAAATAAATGGTTGTGTTTTCTCACTAGCTAATCATGGCATGGTGTTGTTCAATGACAGACACGTGTTTGTTTAAAATCGATCACTTAATGGCTTCATTTCAGAGAGACAAATGTTTTTTTTGCATTTTCTGTTTGTGGTTTTAGACTGGGTTTCTATATAAAGCACTTTGTGACAACTGCTGATGTAGAAAATGTCTTTTGGGAATACATATGAAGCAAACCAGGCCAGGGTTTGGGGTTTGAGATGTCAATGAGAGATAAAAATCACTTCCTTAGTTATTCATTTAGAAAATGTTCTGTCTTAAGTAGTTTAACAAACTGACACATTTTCATGTTAGTCAAAAACAACTTTATATGGAAGGAGTGCCTTTGTTTTGACGGCCTGCACATGTGCAGTTCAGCACAAGACGACCATTAGACCCAATCAATTAACATTAATTGAGTCACCTCTGGTCGAGAAAAATGTATTTTCCTAGTACATTCATTGTTAGATTTCATCAACCAGCAGCGAGCACTCTGCCTTCTCGAACAAGTAGCCAACTCAGCCCCGATAAAAAGCTTGTGCCGTCAGCGGCAGCGAGTACTCTGCCTTCTAGCGCAAGCGAGGGGAATGTTGAGGACATTTGCATGATGTAATTTATTGGCGGGCTGGAAGATGCACTCTTGTCTTATCTATTCCGAGGTTGTTTACTCCCAATATCAGATATTAAGATCATTTTTTATAATACATGAATACTAGGGTTGAGGTTGTGATTATTTACCCGGGGTTCAACACCTGCTATAGTCACCATTTAATTGCTCTTCCAAAAGCATCACAGGCCTAATACGAGATATATAGCTAACTAAAGTAATGAGTGACCATCTTAGAAAATCATGGGACATATAGTCTTTGGTTGCATGCTATTTTATGTTAATCATATTGCTGCTTGTAGCCTATAACTGATGCTTCGTGGTCATATTGTCAGAAGGGTGATGTGAATGCGGCGGTGAAGTCAGACGCAGGACACAGAGAATGAAGTTAACGAGTTTACTAAGCACAAAACAATAGTCTCCAAAACACTGAAGGAGTACATAAGCTGTGCGTAAAAACGAACTAAACAAGCCGAACATCCAACAGGAAAAACGAGACAATAACACACAAAGGCCAAACGTAAAACAAGGAACTTATATGTACAAATAATCAAGACTCAATAGGAAACAGCTGAACTAAACTAGACAAAACAAGACAACCACCGAAACATCGATCGGCAGTAGCTAATACTCCGGGGACGACGAACGCCGAAGCCTGCTTGAGCAAGGAGGAGGAGCTGCCTCGGCGGAATCCGTGACATTACCCCCCCCCCTTGACGCGCGGCTCCAGCCGTGCGCCGACCCCAGCCTCGGGGACGGCCAGGAGGACGCGGAGCCGGGCGAGTGGGATGACTCCGGTGGAACTCCGTCAGGAGGGAGGGATCTAAGATGTCCCTCCTAGGCACCCAGCACCGTTCCTCCGGACCGTACCCCTCCCACTCCACGAGATACTGCAGACCCCCCATCTGACGTCTCGAATCCAAGATGGAACGGACTGAGTACAGTACACTCGATGTCCAGTGGGGGTGGAGGAGTCTCCCGTATCTCAATGTCCTGGAGTGGACCAGCTACCACCGGCCTGAGGAGAGACACATGGAACGAGGGGTTAATACGATAATCATCTGGCAGTTGTAACCTGTAACAAACCTGGTTCAATCTCCTCAGGACTTTAAATGGCCCCACAAACCGCCGGCCCAGCTTCCGGCAGGGCAGGCGAAGGGGCAGGTTTCGAGTCGAGAGCCAGACTCGATCTCCAGGTGCATACTCTGGACCCTCACTGCGGTGGCGATCGGCGCTCGCCTTCTGCCTACGAATAGCCCGCTGCAGGTGGACATGCGCAGCGTTCCATGTCTCCTCCGAGCGCCGAAACCATTCATCCACCGCAGGAGCCTCGATCTGGCTCTGATGCCATGGTGCCAGAACCGGCTGATACCCCAACACACACTGAAAAGGGGTTAGATTAGTAGAGGAGTGGCGAAGGGAGTTTTGGGCAATCTCTGCCCAGGGGATATACCCCGACCACTCCTCCTGCCGGTCCTGGCAATACGACCTCAGAAACCTACCCACATCCTGGTTCACTCTCTCCACCTGCCCATTACTCTCAGGGTGGAAACCCGAGGTAAGGCTAACCGAGACCCCCAAGCGTTCCATAAACACCCTCCAGACTCTAGAGGGTGAACTGGGGACCCCGATCAGACACTATATTCTCAGGTACCCCGTAGTGCCGGAAGACGTGAGTAAACAGGGCCTCAGCAGTTTGTAGGGCAGTAGGGAGACCCGGCATTGGGATGAGACGACAGGCCTTAGAAATCCGATCCACAACGACCAGAATAGTGGTATTCCCCTGAGAGGGGGGAAGGTCCGTAACAAAGTCTACCGATAGGTGAGACCACGGCCGTTTTGGAACGGGTAGGGGTTGTAACTTCCCCCTGGGCAGGTGTCTAGGCGCCTTACACTGAGCGCACACCGAGCAGGAGGAGACATAAACCCTCACGTCCTTAGCTAATGTTGGCCACCAGTACTTATCACTAAGGCAGTGCACTGTCCGGCCAATACCCGGATGTCCAGAGGAGGGTGACGTATGAGCCCAATAAATTAGTCAATCACGAATCTCGAGCGGCACGTACTTCCGCCCCTCCGGACACTCTAGAGGAGTAGGGTCGGTACGTAACGCCCCGCTCGATCTCCGCATCGACCTCCCACACCACCACCCAGAGGTGCCACCAGACAAGACTCCGGCAGTATGGGAGTGGGCTCAATGGACCTCTCCTCTGTGTCATATCGCCGGGACAGGGCGTCTGCCTTACCGTTCTGGGACCCTGGGATGTAAGTAAGCTTAAAAACAAACCAGGTCAGAAACATGTTCCACCTAGCCTGACGAGGGTTCAGTCTCCTAGCTGCCCGGATGTACTCCAGGTTACGATAGTCAGTCAGAATGAGAAAAGTGTGTTGAGCCCCCTCAAGCCAATGCCTCCACACCTTTAAGGGCCTGAACTACGGCTAGCAGCTCCCTGTCCCCTACGTCATAATTTCGTTCGCCGCCGGGCTGAGCTTTTTAAAATAATAAGCGCAGGGCCAGAGTTTAGGAGGCGTGCCTGAGCGTTGAGACAATACTGCCCCAATACGGCCTCTGACGCGTCCACCTCCACTTGGAACGCTAAAGCGGGGTCCGGATGCGCCAGCACCGGAGCCGAGGGTGAACAGGTCCTTCAGTTTATCAAACGCCCTGTCCGCCTCAGCCGACCACTGCAAACGCACCGGGCCCCCCTTCAGCAGGGAAGTGATGGGAGATGCCACCTGTCCAAAACCCCGGATAAACCTCCGGTAGTAATTAGCAAAACCCAAAAACCGTTGCACCTCTTTAACAGTGGTTGGAGTCTGCCAATTACGCACGGCTGACACACGGTCAATCTCTATCTCCACCCCTGACACGGACAACCGATGACCCAAGAAGGAGATGGACTCCTGGAAAAACAGACATTTCTCTGCCTTGACATACAAGTCATGCTCCAACAGTCTTCTCAACACTCGGCGTACCAGGGCTACATGCTCGGCTCGTGTAGAAGAGTACACTAGAATGTCGTCAATGTACACTACCACACCCTGCCCATGCAAGTCCCGGAAGATCTCGTCCACAAAGGATTGGAAGACTGAAGGAGCATTCATTAACCCGTATGGCATGACGAGATACTCATAATGACCCGAGGTGGTACTAAATGTTGTCTTCCATTCATCTCCCTCCCTAATGCGCACCAAGTTGTAGGCGCTCCTGAGATCCAGTTTTGTGAAGAAACACGCTCCGCGTAATGATTCCGTCATTCTCGCAATCAGAGGAAGAGAATAACTGTATTTAACAGTGATCTGATTGAGATTACGGTAATCAATACACGGGTGCAACCCTCCATCTTTTTTCTTCACAAAAAAGAAACTCGAGGACACAGGGGAAGTGGAGGGCCGTATGTATCCCTGTCTCAGAGACTCGGCTATGTATGTCTCCATAGCCGCCGTCTCCTCTTGAGACAAAGGATACACATGGCTCCGCGGAAGTGCCGCACCCGCCTGGAGGTTTATCGCACAATCTCCCTGTCTATGAGGTGGCAATCGCGTCGCCCTAGTCTTGCTGAACACGAGTGCCAAATCCTCATACTCAGGGGGAATGTGCATTGCGGGCACTTGGATCAGACTCTCCACCGTGGTTGCCCCTACGGAAACACCTAAACATCGCCCGACACACTGGTCAGACCACTCCTTGAGAGCCCTCTGTTGCCACGAAATGGTGGGGTCATGGGCGATTAACCAAGGAAGCCCCAGCACCACGGGATACGCAGGAGAGTCGATCAGATACAACTGAATAATCTCTTCATGACCCCCCTGCGTCTTCATCATAAGTGCCGCTGTGACCTCCCTAATCAACCCAGATCCCAACGGACGGCTATCTAGGGCATGGATAGGAAAATGTGCATCAACGGGCAGGAGGGGAATCCGTAACTTAACACAAAAATTACGATTAATGAAATTCCCAGCTGCGCCTGAATCGACTAGCGCCTTATGCTGGGACTGAGACGCGAGATGAGTTGGGCGCCTATTCACCTGGAATGACTCCCCAGTGCGCGACCTGTTGCCTCGAACCCCTGGAGACCCTCCCCAGCACCTAGCCACAGTGTGTCCTCTACGGCCACAGTTGGTGCAAGAGACGGCCTCCCTCGGAATCTCTCTCCTCCTCTCTCTAGCGCCAGCACCCCCGAGCTCCATAGGGCTCGGCTCGGAGGTGCTGGGGGATGGAATGGACGGCCCCAACTCTGGACGTCCGCGGGTAGCCAGCAGGGTATACAGACGGATTGACATGTCCACCAACTGGTCGAAGGTTAGATTGGTGTCCCTGCAGGCCAACTCTCGTCGAACGTCCTCACGCAGGCTGCACCGATAGTAGTCGATGAGGGCCCTCTCATTCCACCCCGCATCCGCTGCTAGAGTCCGGAAGTCCAGGGCGAACTCCTGTGCGCTCCTCTTCCCCTGTCGAAGGTGGAACAGACGCTCCCCCGCCGCTTTACCCTCTGGGGGATGATCGAAAACAGCCCTGAAGCGGCGGGAGAACTCCGCGTAGCTGATGGTGGCGGCGTCTATTCCCCTCCATTCGGCATTGGGCCCACTCCAACGCCTTGCCGGAGAGACAGGAGATGAGGGCGGAAAACGCTCTCGTATACCCGAGGGCGCCGGGTGAATGGTCGCCAGGTAGAGCTCCACCTGAAGTAGGAAACCCTGACACCCGGCTGCGGTGCCATCATATGCCCTCGGGAGCGATAGCCAAAACCCACTGGACTCCGGAGCTGGTACGCTGGGTCTGAACGATGGTGGTAGTGTAGTAGGAGGAGGTATGGGCATGCCTCCTCTCTCCCATCGGCCCAGAGTGTCCATTACCTCTTGCAGGGCGTTTCCGAGTCTATGGATCATGGCGTCCTGGCTGCTGACCCGATCCTCCAGAGACTCGGTTACCCCTGCTGGTCCTGCTGACTCCATGGTAGTGGTGTGTTATTCTGTCCGAAGGGTGATGTGAATGCGGCAGTGAGAGAATGAAGTTAAACGAGAGTTACTAAGCACAAAACAATAGTCTCCAAAACACTGAAGGAGTACATAAGCTGTGCGTAAAAACAAACTAAACAAGCTGAACATCCAACAGGAAAAACGAGACAATAACACAAACGTAAAACAAGGAACTTATATGTACAAATAATCAAGGACTCAATAGGAAACAGCTGAACTCTAAACTAGACAAAATTTGATAAGACAACCACCGACAAACATCGATCGGCAGTAGACTATTACTCCGGGGACGACGAACGCCGAAGCCTGCTCGAGCAAGGAGGAGGAGCAGCCTCGGCGGAATCCGTGACACATATGCTGCCATCTATTGGAAATATTTAGCAATTAAAAGTGATTAATTCAAGTACAGACACAATTGGTGAGGCAGCTGAGAATAAAGTGTATGTTTCTTGTTAATTCCTTAGATCAGTCTCAAACCTGCCCCACCTATCCCACGCCAATTGCTGGACTTTCACATAGAGGTGACTAGGTCACCCAGTTCAAACCACATTTGAAAAATTAAATAAATGTGTCTTGTTTATCAAGCGTTCTGCCTTGCAATAATAAAACTATCATGAAAATAAACTAATAACAAGAAAAAAAGCAAAATGCGTAAACAGGTTTTTCATGATTAACAAAATTATCAAATGCTATTTAATACTATAATTGTATTTACTAACATAATATTATTACTAAAATTGTTTCTACAAGTGTTCTAGGCTACCCTACCCTTAAGGCTGAAAAAGGTAATACGTAGGGTAAGAGTTTCTGTATAGCACTTTGTGACATCTGCTGGTGTAAAAAGGGCTTTATCAATACATTTGATTGATTGTTAGGTTTAGGGTTTTTATGGCAAAAAACAGTATGGGTTTATGGCACTCTTGCTCCTCCTTGTGGCCGTCTGTGGTTACTATATAACTCATTCATGACACTTGCTAGGCTCATAATCTGAGGTAGCAACTGCATCAGATCTACAAATCAATGAGCTAGACCACCCGATTAGACAACAATCACCCCATTATATCCATTTGGTTTGCAACTCTGTGAACCTGTGCAGCATTCGCTCAATTTGATGCCTACTAATAAAGATTTAGATGCATATCAAATTACCCAGAGGCCATTTAGAAAGAACAAATCAAAGAAAATTTGTTATTTCTTAATAAAAAAATGTATTCTGGCTGTTTAAATCGGCCACCTCTTGAAAAAGAGGACAGGGACATGCGTTTTGTTTAGGTTGTACACCTTTTTCTGAAAACATGGTTAACCATGATCAGAAACTGTTTAACGTTTCATGGCTTTTCGCCAGCCATCGCTAGCGCTATGGGTTACCACAAGGTGTACACAGGTGAACTGTGAAACCATAAGTAGGCGTAACCTTGTTAATAGTAAATTACTTGAGGTAAACCTACAGGGTTAACGCTCACCAAGAACCGTAACCTTGTTAATAGTAAGTTACCTGAGGTAAACCTACAGGGTTAATGCTCACCAAGTAGCCGTAACCTTGGTAATAATCAGTTACCTGAGGTAAACCTACAGGGTTAACGCAGGCAGGTCTCATTGATAACAATAGTGAAGCTGGCATTGTGACGCGACAGAACACATGGACTGGGAATAGAACGTTCTGAAGGCGAGCTCAATAGAACTAATAGGAGCTGGTAGGGTGAAAAATGACCTAAAATAAGGCCTGTTTTTTTTATCAGAAATAAACGTTGTAAAAATTGTAACTTGAGGCGCCCGAAAAATAATATTCAAAAGTTCAGTCCTTGGACACAGAGGGGTTAAACACATTTACATTACATTTTAGTCATTTAGCAGACGCTCTTATCCAGAGCGACTTACAGTAAGTGCATACCTCAGTCCAATCTGCGAGTAACTTGGCGCCACACCGTACGTGGACGCGGACAGTTCTGTACGGGGACGCGGACAGTTCCAGAACGCGGACATGAGCAGAGCAAACACAATAAACTAAACCGAGTCTTTACAGTGGCTTACATTAGTAATATTCTTTTAAAATTATTATGTAAAACAAAATTCGTTGTTTTTTAAAACAATATTTTGAGATCTGGGCCCATATCCCCAAAGCGTCTCAGAGTAGAAAATTGGTCCTCTCTCTCCCCAGACAGACTCATTTTAGACACTAAACCCCTAAAACAGAGATACAGCATGTTGGCAGGGCCCCCTCCTCTCTCTCCCCAGACAGACTCATTTTTAGACCACTAACCCCTAAACAGAGATACACAATGTTGCTTGTGGTTAAACACAGTGACAACTAATTCTTGAATGTACATCTGCCTCACTCTCAGAGAAATAAGTAGTACTGCTAGGTTTTACACAATCAAAAAGTAAACAAATAACTAAATTGCTTTTATAAAAGAAACTGTACACAAATGATAAATTGTAACATCAATATTACAAAATGTTTAAAAAAAATGTATCGCAGGAATATGGAGATCATGTAATATAAAAACAATTACCTGGAATTTAAGCAGAGTGTTTGTCCAGGGCCTGGTATACCAAAAGATCCTAAAGCGAAGTTCATCGTTAGAACCTTCCGTAGAAGCATTGATTTTAAATCTCTGAGCTTTTTCCCAAAAACCATCGTTTTTAATTTGCATTTTGAAAAGTCTATTCTAAACCGCCTCAGCCACTGGTAGAACACCCAAGTGCGCTTTTAGATGCTTTTTTGCCCTCCCACTCAGTTTATACACAGAAGATTCTCCTTAAACATAGAATCACATGGTTTCCGTCTCTCTGTGACCCAAAAAATTTAAAAAAGGGGGGGGGGATAAAATACAAAAGTTGCAAATGTCTTTGAATTGATGCAAAAAGCAGTAAAAATGATTTCAAATAAAAAACCAAAAAAAATGCTTTAAAATATAAAAGTAGGCTATAGCTTTTTCAATCATATTGAATAATTTTCATTTTCAATAATTGAGTTCTTTTTTTGCTACTTGGAGGCTACTGCTGAAATTTGTCTCAATATATTTCATGGTGTACCCTAACTGTGCCCAAGATGTGCCAAATCGTATTAGAAAGGCCCCTCAATATTTGCAGCCGTAGGGGTAATATTTCCTGGGGGGGATATTTAAATCAGTATTGGAAAATTTTTATAAGGAACGATTTGAAGGAAAAAACTGAGGACAGGCCCCCCTTTTCTTTCGATCCATCAGTATCGAACATGCTCCAGGCGTGATCCCTGTCATGCGGTCATTTTCTCTGGTTCCTGGGGTTTGGAACTTGACCTGCTCACCGGTGCCCCTTGCCCCGAACCGGGGCCCCCTCCTCCCCCCCCCCCCACCTTTTTTCCCCCCCCCCCCCCCCCCCCCTTTTCCCCCCCCCCCCCCCTTTTTTGAAGCTCGGCTATGAAACCCAAACTACTTTTATCCTGAGGTGCTGACGTTTTGCCCCCTCTGTAACCACAGTGTTATTATTGACCCTGTGGTCATCTATAAAACATTTAAAAAATCTGAAGAATGTTGACCTTATAATCCCCCAGACCCCAGAAGAGACTGGCCCCCCCAGAGCGGTTCCTCCAAAGTTTTTTCCAGGCCCCTCCCTTTTAGGGATTTTTTCCTAGCCACCGGCTTTACATTGCATTGCTTGTTTTTTGGGTTTTTAGACTGGGTTTTTGATAAGCACCTTTTGACAACGCTGATGTAAAAAAAAAAAAATTCTGGAAATGCTATGAAGCAGACCAGGGCCCGGGTTTGAGAAGTCAATGAGAGGGAAAAAGACTTCCTTGTTTTAATTTTGAAAATGTTCGTCTTAAGTAGTTTTAAAAAACTAACATTTTCAGAGTCAAAAACAATTTTATGGGAAAGGGGTGCCTTGATTTACGACCTGACATGGCAGTTTAACAAGACGACCATTGACCAAGCTATTTTTGACATGCGATCAAATCAAAAAATTGTATTTTTCACATGCCCCGAATAAACAGTTTACACTTAAAAGGAAAGCTTACTTTCGAGCCCCTTTTTCCCAACAAGCAGAGTTAAAAAGCACAAAAAAAGGCTAAAAAAAAAAGGAAATATTACAAAATAAATAAAATAAAGAGGGTAAAGAGTACCAGTCTGAGTCAATGTGAGGGTACCCGGTAGTTTTAGGTAATAACTAGATTATACAAGGATACCGTATGAGTCAATTTAGGGTAAGGGAGTTGAGGTAAAACAGAAAATTACAAGGGTACCGACGAGCAATGTCAGGGAAAGTAGTTGGGGGAATAACTCTATAAACAAGGAGTACCAGTACTGAGTCAATGTCCAGGGGTACCGGGTAGTTGAGGTAAAAAAATGGGCTATAAAAGGATACCAGTATGAGTCAATGTCGGGGTCCCGGGTGTTGATTTAATAACAACATATAAAAGGAGCCCCATACTGAGTAAATGGCGGGTTTCCCGGGGTTGAGTAAAAATTATTCCCAGTAGGAAAAGGGGGGTAAATTTAAAATCTCCTAAAAAGGAGTCCAACAAAACCAGGGACCGGGAAAAAAAAAAAAAAACCCCCCAAACACAACCACCACACAACACCACACACAACACACACACACACACACACACACACCAAAGGAGGAATTTGTGTTTGTTTAATATTTTTTAGGACTAGAAAAGGAAAAAAAGTTAGCCTAGGGATTATGAAAACAACAAAAAAAATGGGAAAAGGGAGAGGAGAAATACTAGAGACAGTGTTGTTTTAAATCACGACCCGAACCCCCGAGTTTTTCTTCCCCCTTTTTCAGAGAAAAGGCTCCCCTCTAAACATAGGAAGATTCATAGAAAAGGTCACTCTTATGGGCCACACTGGACAGGGGGGGTGGTCTCTCTGCTTGATTGGGCTTCAAAAAACAGAGACAAACATTACGTCTTCATCTACTCTGAGCTAGTTTGGGGAAAAATAAAAGAGTTTTATTCCAAAACGCTTATATCCTTTTCAGAAATGTTGTAAATTTGTTCATTTTTTTAAGAAATTATCAAATAAATGGTTGTGTTTCTCACTAGCTAAATGGATGGTGTTTTCAATGCAGAAGTGTTGTTTAAAATCGAAAATTTAAAGGCTTTATTTTAGAGAGACAAAAAGTTTTTTGAAAGTATTTTAAATTGTTAAAGGGTGGAAGAGGTGTTGGATAATGGTAATATGTCAAATTTGGCTTGTAGAACCATCGAATTTTGGGTTAAAAAAATATGATTCCATTATTAATTTTGGCAATAATTAGAGTAGGGAAAGGGGTCGTGTCGTGAAAATTCTATCAAATGTTTCCATTGAAAGAGTCCGTCGGGTGCGCAGAACCCCTGCAGTACTCCACTACCCGGGATTGAGAAATTGATTTTGCAGATCTCTAATCCAGAGTGATTTCAGTAAGTGCATCTCTAATAGCTATTTTTTTTAGAAATAAAATAAAAATTTTT
The DNA here is from genome assembly GCA_036851935.1 of Coregonus suidteri. Lineage (NCBI taxonomy): Eukaryota > Metazoa > Chordata > Actinopteri > Salmoniformes > Salmonidae > Coregonus > Coregonus suidteri. The sequence continues at coordinate 1,157,004 of CM072257.1, read as the reverse complement.
TCATAAAAATTTTAATCCACCTCTTAGGTTGGTGCTGTTCCCCCGAGGGCACTATTTTAGAGGCGGGCCCCCTCCTCTCTTCCCCCCGAGAGACTCATTTTAGACCATGACCCTAAAAAAGAGAGCAGCTGTGGTTTGGGGGAAACGTGACAACCATTCTGAATGTCGT
>CM072257.1:1123681-1156335 GCA_036851935.1 Coregonus suidteri | reverse complement strand
CTCTTATTATCATACCTACATGCATTTTGTCTTTAAGCAGCCCACAAGAGAGCCCCCCCTCGATAGTTCTGGGTAACTCCCCAGACTCAGCAAAACTAGATAGTGGGGTTTTAAAAGTCGGAAATTTTTAACTGGGTATTAAATAACCAAGACTTATTATACATAATTATTATACAGAAATCATTGTCAAAAGCTGAAGAGAAACGAGTTGCATGTCTTCATCTATATTATATACATGTTGGGATTGATCATATAGAAAAATTCTAAATATTATTTAAATACTCCTAAAGCAGATTAAATGTGGCCACACAGGAACCACTGACTCACTGCATTATTATATAGTAATTAGCAACACACCTTCTGTTAACTCTTAACTGGTTTAGGACAACCACGCACGACGAAAGACCTGATTAGTTTAGCCAAGCTAGTCGGTACCAGGTAGACTAATCTAGCTAGCTACTCTTTAACCAGCAGGATCCTAGTTATCCTAGCGACCACTACATCATCACCGGCTGCCTGCATTTCTTGATGGACCGATGGAGCTCCCTGGTTGTTTTCTTCCACCTGTTAAATACCGTGGAGGGCTTCTCCCTCTCTCTAGTGAAGGATTATGGCTACCTACTATCTCCTCGTCCGGTTCTCCTCTCTTCACCTAGATGGAGAGACCGGTAACTTAAGTGTTTAACCCCTCTGTGTCCAAGGACCAAACGTTTGAATTAGTTATTTTCGGGGCGCCTCAATTGACATTTTTACAATGTTTTGTTTCTCTGATAAAAAGTAGGTTAATTGCATCCGTCATGGAGCCCAGTTTCTATAATATTAGCTTTATGTCCCTGGTTATGAAGGTAATCTCGAAACAACAGGCATTAATTTTAGGGCATTTTTACCCACCATACATCTCCTATTAGTTCTATGGAGGCTCCGTGACACCGACCGCCCTTCAGAACGTTCTATTCCCAGTCCATTGTTCTGCGTCACAAGGCAAGCTTCACTATTGTTATCAATGAAGACCTTCCTGCTGTTAACCCTGTAGGTTTACGTCAGGTAACTTATTATTAAAAACAAGGTTACTGCTACTTGGTGAGCGTTAGCCCCTTAAGTTTACCCTCAGGTACTTATTATTAACAAGGTTAGGCCTACTTTATGGCTCACAGTTCACCTGTGTACACCTTGTGGTAACCCCCATAAGCGCAAGGCGATGGCTGGCGAAAAGCCCTGAAACGTTAAACAGTTTCTGGTCAATGGTTAAGCCATGTTTTGGCAGAAAAAGGTGTACACCCTAAACAAAAACGCATGTCCCTGTCATCTTTTTCAAGTGGTGGCCGATTTTAAACAACCAACAACCAGAATACATTTTTTTTGTTTAAGAGAAAATAACATTTTTTCTTTTTCTTTGATTTGTTGTTTCTAAATGGCCTCTGGGTAATTTGATATGCATCGGAATCTTTATTAGTAGGCATCAAATTTGAGCGAATGCTGCGCAGGTTCACAGAATTGCAAACCAATTGGAATGGATATAATGATTGTTGTCTAATCAGATGGTCTAGCTCATTGATTTGAAGATCTGATGCAGTTGCTACCTCAGATTATGAGCCTAGCAAGTGTCATGAATGAGTTATGTGGTAACCACAGACGGCCACAGGGAGGCGCAAGAGAGCTACAACAATACTGTTTTTTGCCATAAAAACCCTAAACCTAACAATCAATCAAATGTATTGATAAAGCCCCTTTTTACACACTAGCAGATGTGTCACAAAGTGCTATACAGAAACTCCTTACCCTACGTATTACCTATTTCAGCCTTAAGGGTAGGGTAGCCTAGAACACTTTTAGAAACTATAGTTTAGTATAATATATTATTATGTTAGTAAAATACAATTATAGTATTAAATAGCATTTTGATTATTTTGTTAATCAAAACCTGTTTACCGCATTTTGCTTTTTTTGTTGTTATTAGTTATATTTATGATATTTATTATTGCAAGGCAGAACGTTTGATAAACAAGACACATTTATTTTATTTTTCAAATGTGGTTTTGAACGGGGTGACCTAGTCACCTCTATGTGAATGTCCAGAAAATGGTGTGGGATAGGTGGGGCAGGTTTGAGACTGATCTAAGGAATTTACAAGAAAAATACACTTTATTCTCAGCTGCCTCACCAATGTCTGTACGTGAATTAATCACTTTTAATTGCTAAATAATTTCCCATAGATGGCAGCATATGACCGAACGCAAGCATCGTTATAGGCTACAAGCAGCAATATGATAACATAAAATAGCATGCAACCAAAGACTATGTCCCATGATTTTCTAAGATGGTCACTCATTACTTTAGTTAGCTATATATCTCGTATTAGGCCTGTGATGCTTTTGGAAGAGCAATTAAATAGTGACTATAGCAGGGGTGTTGAACCCCTGGTAAGATAATCACTAGTCCAGATGCTTTTAAACCTCACCCTAGTATTCATGTATTATAAAAAAATATCTTAATATCTGATATTGGGAGTAAAACAACCTCAGAATAGATAAGACACAAGAGTGCATCTTCCAGCCCGCCAATAAATTACATCATGCAAATGTACCTCAACATTCCCCTCGCTTGCGCTAGAAGGGCAGAGTACTCACTGCCGCTGACGGCACAAGCTTTTTTATCGGGGCTGAGTTGGCTACTTGTTCGAGAAATGGCAGAGTGCTCGCTGCTGGTTGATGAATCTGACAATGAATGTTCTAGGAAAATACATTTCTCGACCAGAGGTGACTCAATTAATGTTAATTGATTGGGTCTAATGGTCGTCTTGGTGCTGAACTGCACATGTGCAGGCCATCAAAACAAAGGCACTCCTTCGATATAAAGTTGGTTTTGACTAACATGAAAGTTTTCTTCTTCCTACGGGTAATGTATGCCCAAGGGCAACTTGTTTAAATTCCCCTTTCCCAGAAACACACAAACAAAGTTACCAAACAGAGTAACCAGCAAATGAGTGACACCACAGTATTCATACTCAAATACTGAAAATAGTCTCTCTCTACAAACACAACTGACCGGCTTTTAAACAATGGGATGTGTGATTGAAAAAACAGAAACAGGTGGTGCAATGCAGAGGAATGTCCACTGATTGGTCCACCTCAGCAATCAGCAGACACCCCAACGACCACCAATCAGGAACATTCAGGACACCTGTGATTAGGGCAGAAGGAGAGGAAAAACACAAAAAGACACAGGATACCTGTATCCGTAACACATAAACACTACTTAAGACAGAACATTTTTTCTAAATGAACAACATAGGAAGTCAGTTTTATCTCTCATTGACATCTCAAACCCCAAACCCTGGCCTGGTCTGCTTAACATGCATTCCCAGAAGACATTTTCTACATCAGCAGTTGTCACAAAAGTGCTTATATAGAAACCCAGTCTAAAACCCCAAACAAAAATGCAGAAAATGCAAAAAAAACATTTGTCTCTCTGAAATGAAGCCATTAAGTGATCGATTTTAAAAAACAAACACATGTCTGTCATTGAACAACCCCATGCCATGATTTAGCTAGTGAAAAAACACAACCATTTATTTGATAATTTCTTTAAACAATGGAAGCTAATTTACGAACATTTCTGAAAATGGATATATAGCGTTTTGGAATGAAACTCTTGTTATGTTTCCCCATCTGAGTTCAGAGTAGATGAGAGATGTATGTTTTGTCTCTGTTGTGTTGAAGCCCAATCAAGCAGGAGAGACCAGCCTCCCTGTACCCAGCTGTGTGTCCATGAAGAGTGACCAGTCTATGGATCCTCCTATAAATGTTTAGAGAGGGAGACTTTTCTAGTGAACAAAGGTAAGAAGAACTCATGGGTCATGGTCAGTGAGTTAAACAACACTGTAACTAGTCATTTCTCCTCTCCCATTTTACCATTTATTTTTGATGTTTTCATAATCCATAGGCTAAACTTTTTTTCCATTTTCATAGTCCTGAAACAATATTAAACAAACACACATTCATTCCCTATTCCTCCCTATGTGTGTGTGTGGTGTGTGTGTGTGTGCGTGTGTGCGTGTGTGTGTGTGTGTGTGTGTGTGTGTGTGGTGTGTGTTGTGTGTGCACTCCCTGGATGAGGAGATGTAATCTCATGTTTTGTCCACACAGAAACCAACATGAGAGATCAGAGTCAGAGATTCTCAGTGGTCAGTCTTCCCAGAGTCATCAAACAACCTGGCCTCCATATTCAGTGTATGTGGTCCTGTTATGTACATTTGTTTTTGTTTACCTCAAGTAAAGTTGATCTGTCAATCATTCATTCATGTGTTAATGAGAAAGCATTTAGTCTCTTGCTTAACTTATTTCCTTTGATTTATTTCAGTTGCTTGAAGAGAATATTATGACATTTGTGAAGAACGAACTGAAGATGTTCAAGAGGATTTCTTAGTCCAGAAACTCCCAGAAGGCTTTGAGAGTCAGAAGCAGGATAAGGAAGTGGTGGATGCTGAAGATGAGAAGCAGGAGAGCAGTGCCAGAGAGGGGGCTCTGAAGATCACACTGCACGTCCTGAGGAAAATGAACCAGAAGGAGCTTGCTGACACACTGGAGAAAAGTAAGAGCTGTCTGCCTCATGTTGAATGCGGTTTTAGAACATTTAAAAGCTGTAGCTAATGTACAGCTAAAGTAGCTGTGTAACTCAATGATATTGTAGCAGCCTTAACACATCACCTAGTGACCTCATCAAGTAGCAGCAGGGATGTGTTGTGGTGATTAAATGAGAGAGAGAGAGAGAGAGAAGAGAGAGAGAGAGAGAGAGAGAGAGAGAGACAATATTATTAATGCCATCAATAATACCAATAATGATATAAATCAGTCACACCAGTGTGTAATGCATTATGAAAACATTTACAGATTTATACAGACAAGAGAATAAATGATTATAATGTAAACTTTATAAGACAGTCTTACAATACTGTAGGCATTAAAACAGATGTAATATTAATATCCTCTGTGTTATTTCTAGATTCAGATGAGCGTGCTGTGATTCTTCAACGTGAACTCAAATCTAATCTAAAGAAGAAGTTTCAATGTGTATTTGAGGGGATCGCTAAACAAGGAAACCCAACACTTCTCAATAAGATCTACACAGAGCTCTACATCACAGAGGGTGGAACAGGAGAGGTCAATAATGAACATGAGCTGAGACAGATTGAGACAACAACCAGGAAACAAGCAAGACCAGAGACTGCAATCAAATGTAACAACATCTTCAGACCCTTAACTGGACAAGACAAACTTATCAGAACTGTGCTGACAAAGGGAGTCGCTGGCATTGGAAAAACAATCTCTGTGCAGAAGTTCATTCTGGACTGGGCTGAAGGAATTGCAAATCAGGATGTCCAAATTGTATTTTCATTCCCTTTTCGGGAGCTGAATTTGATGAAAAAGGAAAAACACACTTTCATTGAACTTCTCAATCACTTCTCAATGGAAACCAAAGAATCAAGAATCTCCAACTACGACAAGTACAAAGTTCTGTTCATCTTTGATGGTCTGGATGAGTGCCGACTGCCCCTAGACTTCCAGAAGAACAAGATCTGTTGTGACGTCACAAAGTCAACCTCAGTGGATGTTCTGCTGACAAATCTCATCAAGGGAAATCTGCTTCCCTCTGCTCTCCTCTGGATAACTACCCGACCTGCAGCAGCCAATAAGATCCCTTCAGTGTGTGTTGACCAGGTGACAGAGGTACGAGGGTTCAATGACCCACAGAAGGAGGATTACTTCAGGAAGAGATTCAGTGATGAGGACCTGGCCAACAGAATCATCTCACACATAAAGACATCAAGGAGCCTCCACATCATGTGCCACATTCCAGTCTTCTGTTGGATTTCTGCAACAGTCCTTGAACACATGTTGAGTACAGACAAGACAGAAGAGATGCCCAAGACTCTGACTGAGATGTACACACACCTTGTGGTTTTCATACCAAACAGAAGAATGAAAAGTATCTTGGGAAAGAAGAGACAGGTCCACACTGGAATAAAGAGATCATTCTGTCACTGGGAAAACTGGCTTTTCAACAGCTTGTGAATGGCAATCTGATTTTCTATGAAGAAGACCTGAAAGAGGCTGGCATTGATGTCAATGAAGCCTCAGTGTACTCAGGATTGTGCACACAGATCTTTAAAGAGGAATGTGTGCTGTACCAGGACAAGGTGTACTGCTTCGTGCATCTGAGCATTCAGGAGTTTCTGGCTGCTGTATATGTGTTCCTCTCATTCATCAACAACAACGAGAATCTAATGGCCAAACCTCAATCAACGTCCAGCAACTTTTCTGTGAGGATCAGACAGAAGCGTAAAGTTACAGTCTACAAGAGTGCTGTGGATAAAGCCTTACAAAGTGAGACAGGAAACCTGGACCTTTTCCTCCGCTTCCTTCTGGGCCTCTCACTGGAGTCCAATCAGAAGCACTTACGAGGTCTACTGACAAAGACAAGAAGCAGCTCACAGAACCATGAAGAAACAGTCAAGTACATCAAGGAGAAGATCAGGGAGAATCCCTCTCCAGAGAGGTGCATCAATCTGTTCCACTGTCTGAATGAACTGAATGACCATTCTCTAGTGAAGGAGATCCAAAGCTTCCTGAGATCAGGAAGTCTCTCAGAAGAAGAACTCTTACCTGCACAGTGGTCAGCTCTGGTCTTTGTGTTGCTGACTTCAGAAAAGGAGCTGGATGTGTTTGACCTGAATAAATACTCCAGATCAGAGGAAGGTCTTCTGAGGCTGCTGCCAGTGGTCAAAGCCTCCAGAGCTGCTCTGTGAGTAAATACAAGTATATTTAAGTATTAATCATCAGTTTAGAGAAAAATATATATTATAGTATGTATATAATATTATATTGAAAAACATATTGAATCAGTGCATTGATGTTCACATTTGTATAACATTATGACCATACCCATTCTAGGAGACGGAAGATGAATCTATATGTTGTTTAAGAGAATAAACCAAATGCATCTGCCATTGTCCTTCTACACTACTGGTGTTAAATTAACAGTGTGTTTGTGAAATCATGATGTCTCTTTGCAGGCTGTCAGGCTGTGGAGTCACAGAGAAAGGCTGTGCTTCTCTGGTCTCAGCTCTGAAGTCAAACCCCTCACACCTGAGAGAGCTGGATCTGAGTAACAATGACCTGAAGGATTCAGGAGTGAAGCTGCTCTCTGCTGGACTGGGGAATCCCCACTGTAAACTGGAGACTCTGAGGTCAGTATTCCTGTAGTTGGTCAACAAGTGATAACTGTTCACCAGATCCACATGTGTTTACCAGGCATACATAGTCCACATCATATGTGTTTGGACAGTGAAGATTACAGTTTTACATTTGGTGCTATGCTACAGCATTTTGGATTTGAGATAGCATGTTTCATATTAGGTGACAGTACAGAATGTCACCTTTTAATTGAGGTTAATGGTGAGAGGTTAGCATATTTTGTTGTAGCCTCTGTAACTTTCTCACTCATTATTATTCATGATTCATTCATGATTTTTCTTAATCATGGCATCATCAGGATTCATTTAGTAGTGTTTAGAAACATGTTATCTACTCCCTTAGAAAGACAATTACTCAACACCAAAGAATAGCAGTGTGGTTTAAAATTATTATTTTTTTTCTCTCTACAAGCAATACTTTGATAATTTGTCATTTCTAATAATGATACATTCATTTTATGAATAAAAATGGCAGGTTTCAGGACACTGATATATCTGAAAATGTTGAAAAAATATACTGACACTATTTTCACCACCAAAGAATAGCAGTGTGGTTTTAATATGATTTGACTCTTTGCAGGCTGTCAGGCTGTCTAGTCACAGAGGAAGGCTGTGCTTCTCTGGTCTCAGCTCTGAAGTCAAACCCCTTACACCTGAGAGAGCTGGACCTGAGTAACAATGACCTGAAGGATTCAGGAATGAAGCTTCTCTCTGCTGTCCTGGGGAATCCCCACTGTAAACTGGAGACTCTGAGGTCAGTATTCCTGTAGTTGGTCAACAAAGTGATAACTGTTCACCAGATCCACATGTGTTTACCAGGCACACATAGTCCACACCATATGTATTTGGACAGTGAAGATTACAGTTTTACATTTGGTGCTATGCTACAGCATTTTGGATTTGAGATATAATGTTTCATATTAGGTGACAGTATATAATGTCACCTTTCATTTGAGGATATTTTCATACATATCTGTGTTACTGTTTAGAAATGAAATCACTTTATGTGTCTAGTTCTCCCATTTGAAAAAGTTGTAATAATTTGGACATATTCACTTATATTTTATTAAAGTAGTCATAAGTTTAGTATTTGGTCCCATATTCCTTACCCTCAGTGATTACCTCAAGCTTGTGATTCTACAAACTTGTTGAATGCATTTGTAGTTTGTTTTGGTTGTGTTTTTGTCAGGGGGTGATGTGTACGCGGCGAGTGAAGTCAGACGCAGGACACAGAGAATCAGGTTGACTACTTTACTGAGCGTTACGCACAAAACAAACGTTTCCAACGCTGGAGGGAAAAACACCATATGCGTAATCCGAAGTAGTAGCTAGGCCGAACATCAAACAAGACAATGAACAATAACCCAAACGTGAAACAAGGGAACTTATATGCTAAACAATCAACACTAATAGGCAACAGGTGTACTAACTAGAAAACACAAGACAAACACCGAAAACATCGATCGGCAGCAGCTAGTACTCCGGGGACGACGAGCAAGGAGGAGGAGCAGCCTCGGCAGAATCCGTGACAGTTTTGGATGATGTTTTTCCTAATAGAAACTGAATGGTGAATAATGTCCTGTCATTTTGGAGTCACTTCACTTGTATTGTCAGTAAGAATAGAATATGTTTCTGAACACTTCTACATTCATGTGGACGCTACCATGATTATGAATAATCATGAATGAATGGTGAATGATGATGAATGAGAAAGTTACAGAGGAACAAGGATCAAGGATTTTGAAAAAATATACTGCCACTATTTTCACCACCAAAGAAATAAACAGTGTGGTTTTAATATGATTTGACTCTTTGCAGGCTGTCAGGCTGTCTAGTCACAGAGGAAGGCTGTGCTTCTCTGGTCTCGGCTCTGAAGTCAAACCCCTCACACCTGAGAGAGCTGGACCTGAGATACAATCACCCAGGAGACTCAGGAGTCAGACTGCTCTCTGCTGGACTGGAGGATCCACACTGCAGACTGGATAAACTCAAGTATGTAGTGGGTTTATGTCAATGTTCATATCAGACATGTTGGAGTTATCAGGCTAGTTAAGACAAACATTCTGACCACCACTTGGACTAAGTTATATAAAGACTGTGTGTGTGTGTGTCCAGTGTGTGTCCTGTGTGTGTGTGTGTGTGTGTATCCTGTGTGTATGTGTGTGTGTGTCCAGTGTTTGTGTCCAGTGTGTGTGTCCAGTGTGTGTGTGTGTGTGTGTGTGTGTGTGTGTGTGTGTGTGTGTGTGTGTGTGTGTGTGTGTGTGTGCAGTGTGTGTGTCCAGTGTGTGTGTCGTGTTTGTGTCCTGTGTGTGTGTGTCCAGTGTGTGTGTGTGTGTGTGTCCAGTGTGTATGTGTGTGTGTGTCCAGTGTGTGTGTGTGTCCAGTATGTGTGTGTGTGTGTGTGTGTGTGTCCAGTGTGTATGTGTGTGTGTCCAGTGTGTGTGTATGTGTGTTTGTCCGGTGTGTGTGTGTGTGTGTGTGTGTGTGTGTGTGTGTGTGTGTGTGTGTGTGTGTGTGTGTGTGTGTGTGTGTGTGTGTGTGTGTCTAGTGTGTGTGTCAAGTGTGTGTGTGTGTCCAGGGTGAGTGTGTGTTCAGTTTGTGGAAACACAAACACACACACACACACACTGGTCACACACACACACTGGACACACACACATACTGGACACACACACACACACACACACACTGGACACACACACAAACACACTGGACACACACACACACACACACACACACACACACACTGGACACACACACAGGACACACTCACACACTGGACACACACACTGGACACACACACTGCACACACACACTGCACACACACACACACACATACACACACACCAGAGACACACACACACACACACACACACTGGACACACACTGGACACAGACTGACACACACAGGTCACACACACACTGGACACACACACACACAGAAACACACACACACACAAGACACACACACACACACACACACTGGACATACACACACACACACATACACTGGACACACACACACAAACTGGACACACACAGTGGACACACAGGGGACACACACACACAGGACACACACACAGACACTGGACACACAGACACACACACACACACACACACACACACACACACACACTGGACACACACACACTGGACACACACTGGACACACACACACACACACATACTGGACACACACACACACACACTGGACACACACACACAGACACACACACACACACACACTGGACACACACACACTGGACACTCGACACACACACACACACAAAGTCACAAAACACACAGATTAGACACACACACACACTCGACACACACACACACGTACTGGACACACACACACACACACACACACACTGGACACACACAGAGACAAGCATTTTTACCACTGCTTGGACAAAGTTATATGCTGACTCTGTGTGTGTTTGTGTGTGTGTGTGTGTGTGTGTGTGTGTGTGTGTCCAGTGTGTGTGAGTGTGTGAGTGTGTGTGTGTGTGTGTGTGTGTTTGTGTGTGTGAGTTCAGGTGTATCCCTCAATGACTGTCTGTTCTTCTGCTTACCGCTACAGTGTGGAACATGTTGGAGAGAACACAATGAAACCTGGACTTAGAAAATGTGAGTGTTGACTGCTTTGAAGAATATGACTAAGAATAAGTCTTAATAAGTCTTAATTCAAGTGAAGTCAAAGTCAAAGACCACCATCATTACTTACTTTTTTCAAATTAAATATAAGCTGTAGTTCTACAGAAGCACAAATCAGGAAAGTTTGCAAAGAGTTTCTTTGACAATGTGTGTGGCATGTTCGTCTTAAGTTAGAAATGTGTGTGTGTGTGTGTTCAGAAAGTGTATGTGTGTCCATTGTGTGTGTGTGTGTGTGTGTGTGTGTGTGTGTTCAGGATGTGTGTGTTTGTGTGTGTGTTCAGTGTGTGTGTGTGTGTTTGTGTGTGTGTGTGTGTTCAGGATGTGTGTGTGTGTCCAGTGTGTGTGTGTGTCTGTGTTCAGGATGTGTGTGTGTGTGTCCTGTGTGTGTGTGTGTGTTCAGGATGTGTGTGTGTGTGTGTGTAATTAATGGGAATAAGTGTGTTTTATATTACCATACAGTATTACATATGATCATTCAACAAGTCTCAAGTTACCTTAACTTCTCCTTTTGATACCTAGAAACATCTACATTAAATGAATTAGTGAAAAGTGAGTTAACATTCTAATGTGAATGATGATGATTTCTAATATTGTGTCTGGTTTCATCCATCAGATGTCTGTGATCTCTCACACTGGACCTAAACACAGTAAACAGATTCCTCTCTCTGTCTGAGGAGAACAGAAAGGTGACATGGAGGAGAGAAGAGCAGCCGTATCCTGATCACGCAGAGAGATTTGAGGTCTGGGAACAGGTGTTGTGTAGAGAGGGTCTGACTGGGCGCTGTTACTGGGAGGTAGAGAGGAGTGGGAGTGGGGCTGGGCTATAGGAGTGACATATAAAGGAATCAGCAGGAGAGGAGGGGGGTAGTGACTGTCTGATTGGATCCAATGACAAGTCCTGGAGTCTGACCTGCTCTGACAACAGTTACTCTGCCTGTCACAATATTAAGTCCACTACCATAGACTTCCCCTCCTCCAGATCCCACAGAGTAGGAGTGTATCTGGACTGGCCAGCCGGCACTCTGTCCTTCTACAGAGTCTCCTCTGACACACACTGACCCACCTGAACACATTCTACACCACATTCACTGAGCCCCTCTATCCAGGGTTTAGGATTGATGATGTTGACTCCTCAGTGTCCCTGTAAATAATAACTATGGTAACACTGACACACACACACCCACTGGACACACACTGGACACACACACACACTGACACACAAACACTGGATACACACACACACACACTGGAAACAAACAAACACACACACACACACACACACACACTGGACACACACACACACTGTACACACACACACACACTGAACACTCACACTGGACACACACACACACTGGACACACACACACACACTGGACACACACACACTGGACACACACACACACACTGGACACACACACCCACACACACTGGACAAACAAACACACACACACACACACTGGACACACACACACAATGGACACACTGACACTGGACACACACACACACAAACACTGGACACACACACACACACACACCAGACACACACACACACATACACTGGACACACACATACACACACTAGACACACACACACACACACACACACACACACACACACACACACACACACACTGGACACACACACACACACACTGGACACACACACACAGACACACACACACACACACACACACACACACACTGGACACACACACACACACTGGACACACACACACTGAACACACATACACACACACACACTGGACACACACACACTGGACACACACACACACACTGGACACACACACACACACACACTGGACAAACAAACACACACACACACACACACACTGGACACACACACACAATGGACACACACACTGACACTGGACACACACACACAAACACTGGACACACACACACACACACCAGACACACACACATACATACACTGGACACACACATACACACACTAGACACACACACACACACACACACACACACACACTGGGACACACACACACACACACTGGACACACACACACAAACACACACACACACACACACACACACACACACACACACACACACACACACACTGACACACACACACACACTGGACACACACACACTGAACACACATACACACACACACTGGACACCACACACTGGACACACACACACACACACACACTGGACACACACTGGACACACACACACATACACACACACACACACTGGACACACACACACACACACCAGACACACACACACACATACACTGGACACACACACACACACTGGACACACACACACACTGGACACACACAAACACACACACACACACACACACACACTGGACACACACACACACTCACACACACACACACTCACACACACACACACACACACACACTGGACACACACAAACACACACACACACACACAATGGACACACACAAACACACACACACACACACACACTGGACAAACACACACACTGGACACACTCACACTGGACAACACACTGGACATACACACACACACACACTGGACACACACACACACTGTACACAACTACACACACTGGACACACACACACACACTGTACAAATACACACACACACACACACACACTGGACACACACACACCGGACAAACACACACACACATACACTGGACACACACACACACTAGACACACACACACACACTGGACACACTCACACTGTACACACACACACACACACTGGACACACACACATTGAACACACACACACACACTGGACACACACACACACACTGGACACACTCACACACTGGACACACACACACACTGGACACACACACACACACTGACACACACACACACACACTGGACACACACACACACACTGGACACACACACACTGGACACACACACACTGGACAAACTCACACTGGACAAACTCACACTGGACACACACACACACACCGGACACATACACACACACATACACTGGACACACACACACACACACACACACTGGACACACACAAACACACACACACATACACACACACACACTGGACAAACACACACACTGGACACACACACTGGACACACACACACACTGAACACACACACACACACATTGGACACACACACATTGGACACACACACACTGGACACACACACACACACACACTGGACACACACTGGACACACTCTGGACACACACTGGACACACACACACACACTGGACACACACACACACACACACTGGACTCACACACACACATACTGGACACACACTGAACACACACACACACTGGACACACACACTGGACACACACACACACAAACACACTTGATACACACACACACTGGACACACACATACACACTGGACACACACACACTGGACACATACACACACACACACACACTGGGGTGGACACACACACACTGGACACATTTCCATGTGTTGGATTTTGATGAAAGAAATCCCATATAGCCTACTGGACAGGACTTTGCTATGGCATCTTCTGTTTGGGTGTCTCAGGTCAGGTCTGAGCCATGATCAGAATGTGTCTCTGTGTCTATTTCCAGCCCTGCCATTTCTACCTATCCTGATCTAGTGTTTTTCACCCCTGACCTCCTCACACCGTCTCACTGTCCATGTCTGCTTTTAGCTCCCACCTCTACTTCACTGTGTTATAATGGACCTTATGCTTGCTATGTCACCTCTGTAACCAGTTATCAAACATACTGACCTTTCTGACCCTATCCCATGGCCCTACTTTCTACAACTGAACATTTAAATTCCTCTATGAGTTTTGTTTTTAGTGTCCATTTACTTGTCTATTTATTTGTTGTATATTTGGGGTTGTGCTGCAGAGCATCATGGGGGTTTGTATGTGTTGAGATGATCACGTTCCAGATAAATGGTTGAACTGATTCCTGTCTCCTGTCTCATCATTATTGAATTGTTATACAGACGTGGTTATGAAACCCACGAGACATAACAAAAGATTGGTGATGAGTAAGTCTGAATCTACAGGAAACTATTCTGTCTGGAAGAAGTGGGTTTTTACAACTGTTTTAAAACTGTTATTTTCTTTGGTCCAGTCTAGGCTAATGTTAGCACAGTGTATTGATAGCAGAGGCAAGTGCATAGTCTAGCTAGCTAAGAGAAGAGAGTTAACATCGTCATGGACGGCAGAAAAAGGACTCGAGACGGACGTCGGAGCGGGAAAACAACTTGATTAAAAAGGAGGAATATACAGTGATTAAAGGAAAGGACATTTATTCAACTGTGAAGACAAAACTTTTTAATTAAAACTGCTAAATGAGCGAACTTAGGAGGAAACGTCAGTGAGTGAAGTGAATGAAGATCATGTGACTGAGGAAAATATTGCTGTGGTTGAGGACAATATTGAAGTGAGTGACAATCAGGAGCTTATTGAGAAATGAACAATTATTGGAATTGATGGGCAACTCATTGGAAAGTTTGATAAAAGTATTGAACAGTGAGTGTTGGAGTATACAGAACGGTTGAATATTTTGTTCTTGTAAATGACATGGATGAGGACAACATTGTGCCTACATGTTTTTAGTGTAATGGGGCAAATACATTTAATTTACTAGGCTTTAGCCTGCTACAGCCAGACAGAACAGGTAATAAGACTTATGGGGATATTGTGGAGATACTTAAAGGACATTTTTCACCAGAACCACATTTACTTTTGATACTAGTTACTAAGACTTTTCCTAGCTCGTCATTTTCTGAGAACCAGTTTTAGCCTTCAGTCCTAGTTTTGTTTCACCTGCCTGTTTTTTCCTACCTGTGTATGTCCATTGCCTGCCTGTGAAAAGGATTCCTGTCTTCTGTAAAGGCGTAATAAACACCTGCTGCGCTCTGTGCGTGAATCTACACCTTTTTCTCCCTGAGTATTCATTACAGTACCCTTAATGTTAAGTGTCATAAATGTATAGAATATTAGGTGCTGACATCTTTAAAGATAATAAGAAAGAGGGAAAAAGATAGAAACTAAATGAAATGATGAAAGTATAAAATTAGTAACATCTGGTGAGCTAATACCCTGACCCTACCACAAACCCACCAACCCCCTCCCCAACTGAGGGAGTTAATAAACCATACCCTTAGACGCTAGTCTTTAAGCTAGATGTACCTGCTATGCATAGCATCGCCCCAAAGAGGTTCATTCTAAATTATATGGATATGGCATTAGAAGTGCATTGACTGTTACCTGTAACATGAATATATTGTTAGTCGAGTCACAAAATACAATTTGAATCAAAGCGACAAACATCGGCAACAATAATGACTGGACTATTTAGCCCCACTTGAGCATGTCTCAACAACAACAACAACAACAACAACAACAACAACAACAGAGGATGCGTTCATAGTCACCAACAGCGCCTACCCGCACACACAAACGTCAACAGAACAATCGGCATTTCAACTATAAAATAGAGACAATTAGTTAAACAACCACCATCCTCCTGAGTTCACCCTCCCAACCCCCCATTATATATATTTATACACACTTGTAAAGGCACACACACACACAACTGTACAGCTATCAGCTAGCTGGCAATTAGGTGTCCAGCCAGTGAGTAGCTTCTCCCTGCCTCGGTATCACTAACGCTAGCATACATCTCTAACAATAAACAAGCCAGCAAGTTAGGCTTGAAACCCAGTCAAAAGCCACATCACTATTTAACCAAACCCGTCTGGACCTCTATGGGTAAAATAAAAGTATCCAGAAAGAAAATGTAACTACCTGGCATAGTGTGGCTGTAGCTATAGTAACACCCTGGTAAACTTAGCGAGCTGGCTAAATAGCGCAGTCAACATTAGCTATGATCCAACTTTACCTGGCCTGTCATTATGGCGCTAGCCATCTAGCCAGCCAGCCAGTCAACATTAGCTATGATCCAACTTTACCTGGCCTGTCATTATGGCGCTAGCCATCTAGCCAGCCAGCCAGTCAACATTAGCTATGATCCAACTTTACCTCGCCTGTCATTATGTGCTAGCCATCTAGCCAGCCAGCCAGTCAACATTAACTATGATCCAACTTTACCTGGCCTGTCATTATGGTGCTAGCCATCTAGCCAGCCAGCCAGTCAACATTAGCTATGATCCAACTTTACCTGGCCTGTCATTATGGCGCTAGCCATCTAGCCAGCCAGCCAGTCACCATTAGCTAATGATCCAACTTTACCTGGCCTGTTCATTAGCTATGATCCAACTTTACCTGGCCTGGCATTATGGTGCTAGCCATCTAGCCAGCCAGCCAGTCAACATTAGCTATGATCCAACTTTAGCCTTTCCTGTCATTATGGCGCTAGCCCATCTATAGCCAGCAGCCAGTCAACATTAGCTATGATCCACTTTACCTGGCCTGTCATTATGGTGCTAGCCATCTAGCCAGCCAGCCAGTCAACATTAGCTATGATCCAACTTTACCTGCCTGTCATTATGGCGCTAGCCATCTAGCCAGCCAGCCAGTCAACATTAGCTATGATACAACTTTACCTGCCTGTCATTATGGCGCTAGCCATCTAGCCAGCCAGCCAGTCAACATTAGCTATGATCCAACTTTACCTGGCCTGTCATTATGGTGCTAGCCATCTAGCCAGCCAGCCAGTCAACATTAGCTAAAGATACAACTTTACCTGGCCTGTCATTATGGTGCTAGCCATCTAGCCAGCCAGCCAGTCAACATTAGCTATGATCCAACTTTACCTGGCCTGTCATTATGGTGCTAGCCATCTAGCCAGCCAGCACTCAACATTAGCTATGATCCAACTTTACCCTTAGACGCTAGTCTTTAAGCTAGATGTAGCCATCTATGCATGGCATCGCCCAACATTAGCTTCATTCTAAAACTTATATGTATATGGCATTAGAAGTCCATTGACTCTAGCCAGTAACATGAATATACATGTTAGTCGAGTCACAAAATTACAATTTGAATCAAAGCTAGCCAACTATCGGCCAACAGTAATGACTGGACTATTTATCCCCACTTGAGCATGTCTCAACAACAACAACAACAACAACAACAACAGAGGATGCGTTCATAGTCACCACAGCGCCTACCCGCACACACAAACGTCAACCAATCGGCATTCAAATATAAAATGGAGACAATTAGTTAAACAATCACCATCCTCCTGAGTTCACCCTCCCACCCCCCCCATTATATATATTTATATACACATGTACACACACACACAACTGTACAGCTATCAGCTAGCTGGTAATTAGGTGCAACACTGGTAAATGCCCTAAACAAAGAACACAACAAACAGGTTCAAGAAGCAACATTTCTATCAGAGATGCTACAGTCTTCATCACTTGACCTGTCAAAGGCTGTTGATTTAGTTGAAGCCTTAGTTCAAACTTTGAATGACTACAGGGATGAGTCATTTTCTGATGACCTATGGAATGAAGTGTTGAACACAGCTGAGCAATGTGATACTGCAATACAGCCCCCTGCAAAACCACCAAAAAAGCTCTCAATTTAATGGAGACTCTGTACTCAGTACAGTAGGTCAGAGGTCAGATTCAGAAATAGATAAAGACAGTTTTCCTACAACCTTTTTCTACCCTGTCTTAGATCAGATGCTCAATGAGCTCAACAGACGGTTCTCTAGCAGAAACTGTGACATAATGAATGGCGTCCAAACGATAAACCCCAAAAGTGATGCATTTCTCAAAGAGAAGTCCCTGTTTCCATTTGCTAGAATGTATGAATCAAATATTGAGGACTTGGGGCATGAACTACATCAGGTTCAGAAGAATTTGACAAAGGAAATCCAGAGTGGCATGCAGAGACCCTCCAGTGGAGGAGAGATAGCATTATTCATTCAGCCTTATAAAGACGTTTTCTTTCAGCTCTTTAAACTGTGTAAAATATCTGTTTCAATCCCTGTTATTACTGCTTCTTGTGAACAGAGTTTTTCTGCTCTAAAGCTGGTGAAAACGTATCTTAGGTCCAAAATGTCAGATGAGAGATTAGGCAATTTAGGTGTATTAAGTATTGAGTCAAGAAGAGCAAAGGCCTTGAATCTAGATGAATTCTTTTTGCAAGAAACCACAAAAACCATAGAATACAGTTGATGTAACTGATACTGAATATGTAATGCAAATGTAAAAATTGTAATGTAAATGCAAATAATAAATAGTTGAATGATTATAAACATGGTCATTTGTCAGGATATGTTATTGTTAGTCATCAGGGATCCTATGGGAGGAGAAGAGACACAGTCTGGTACAAGTCAATATGACAGCCGTGAGTTGGGGAGGAGTGAGCAATTTGGGCAGAGGTCAGGTTAGATGAAGTGAGGAAGAACATATATCACTAATCTTCTGGATAGCAACAGAGGTGTATTGGCTGTTCAGATGTGGAAGGAGGGGCTCAGCATAGGAGGAAGGGTTAAATACCAGTGCTTGTGTGAATATGTTCTTTGTCTTATGCAGCTGTATGATCCAATGGGTGAATAAACTTGGTTTGAGCTTTACTAAACGTCCCTGAGTTTTACTAGGTTCATTTAGAACCTAACACGCTTAAGGTGTTGTCTTGACAGTTGATGGACCCAGGTTCAAAACCTGTTTGGGGCTACCCCCTGAATTCACTACAATATATTTGTTTGCCCACGGGCAGGGAGACCCGGGCTTGAGACGAAAGGGGCATTACACCGTTGCTGTTGCAAAAAAAACACTACATGGTGGAAGCAGTGGAATGGTGCCTTGGGAGAGGTGTGCACATTTCATGGGCGGGATCTGTACCCAGGTGTCCCATGGGAAAACCAGTGTCTTGACCATTAGACCAAGAGGTAATGCCCTCTTGACCTGAGGGTGACACTGATTTTGAAGTTGAAGGCAGGCTACCTCATTACCAGATCATGAGACAGACTCGTGTTTTCTACACACATGGATAGTGTAAAAGGAACTTTTGCCTAGGAAGCCCATGCTAGAAGTGTTAGGAGGTGGAAGTTAGAGAATTAGTCCAGTAACTGAAAGGTCACTGGTTTGAGTCCTGAGCCAGACAACAAAACGTGGGATTTGATCTGAACTGGCAGATCTGTGACCAACCCCCTTCAGAAAGACAAATTCCCTTTGTTCCCTGTAACATGGACTAATAAAGTTGTACTGTACTGTCCTGTGCTGCACTTTATTGAACAGAACCTGAGAGTCCAGCATGTCAGGGGATGGGGTGGGGGGTGGGGGGTGAGAGCAGCAGTGGGGGATGGGTAGCTAGTCCTTGATTGGCTGTAGACCTGGGAGCCACAACTGCCAAGAGAAAATTCAATCTACCCTTTTTATCAGCCAAGCCAACATACTGTTTTACACACCATTTTTGTGGACTGTTAATGTTTATATTTAAAATCAACACTGAGATTTTTCATGTTATAATCTGCTATTATCAAATCTGATAGTAAGATATTGAAACCATATACAATATGCACTAGAAATGGTTTGTAATGAAAAACATGAGACACTCCTATAGACCTATGGAATTATGAGGGGGGGGGAAATTATGTATTTCTGAAAGATTTTAGGATTTGAAGTCAATTCTTGCGTGGGAAACTGCAGTCTGGTTTGTTTGTCTGAGTGAACAGAGCAGTTGGGGGAAGGGAATACACATACAATGTTTCAATCTCCAACTGTCTTGTTTCACAGACTCCTGTGAGAGAGAATATAGTAGACGGTTGCTGTCAAAAAAGTGATTGTGAGTTTTCCTGTGTCCTGTGTTTATGACCTTTTAAGGACATCCTGTCCGGATGTTCTCTTCACTATTTATGGTGTGCTTATGTAACTTGATAGTGCAGCTGTTTCTTTGAAGTAAAGCACATTGATGAGGAATATATGATCTATTATGCTGTGAGAGAAAGAGCACATATTTACCTGATTTGTTAAATATTAATAGTTAACAATGAATATGCTTAACAACAGTAGAGACATTTCTGAACTACCAATGCTGTGCTTTTGGTAAGGATGGTCCCCTCTAGCTCCCTGCAGCTGGTCTGGGCGTGTAGTCAAGGACATAGGATAGAGATCAACTGAAGGAACAGGTAGACCTGGTAGCTCCCTGCAGCTGGTCTGGGCGTGTAGTCAAGGACATGGGATAGAGATCAACTGGAGGAACAGGTAGACCTGGATTGTTTCAATTTCTCGTTGCTTCCACACAGCCACAAGAAGAAAACATGGTGGCTCCTGATCTGCCAGGGAGGGGCGTGCTTGGATGAAAAGCAGAGATTGTTTTGGACAATTTGCAGAACTTATGAAGAGCTATACAAATCATGTTGACTCTGTATTAACTTCTGCCTGCAATTGCATAACTAAAATATATTTTACATATACTCAGAAGCCGTTGTCTGTGTCTTTTCTAAAGTTTAAAGTTTGTTTAAGAATAAGAGAATATCAGCACTGTGCAAAGAACCCTCTACAAACATGTTTGAAATAAAAAGTAATGGCCTGGTGATTGATGTGTCGTGTACTGACCTAGTTGAACTTAAAGTTTGAACTGTTTGAAAAATGTGAAACAGTTGGGAATTTTTGTAGTGAACTCATAGAGCTGCTGTGTAGTGAGCTTGTGACCCCTTGTAGAATGAAACAGTAATTTCTGGGTAGGTCTGCCTGAGTATAAGTAAGTGCTTGACTTGTCCTGTGAACACTACGAGCGACAAGAAACCTCAAGAGAGATCAACCACAGAAAACTCCAGAAAACACGTCTCCTAGACCAATTCTAGGTGTGTTGTGTCCTTCATGTCTGGGCCACAATGACAAAACCATCGATGCCATTCTTTGTGATGCACCTGATTGTTTTAATGGCGGGATTGATATGAGTGGAGGCCAACCGGACGATTCAACAGTGAAGATTTTCACACACAGCTGTCTCAACAACCTTTTTCAGCCAAAAAACTGGGAGTTTTTCTCCTGCGTTTCGCATGAGGGAATGTCTTAAGATAAGACTTGCTCTATGTCAGATCTAAAAGGCCCTGAATGGACCATCCCTGCCTGGGTACGCACTGGAAGAGGAAGTCTGCGGGCCAGATGATTTGAAAGTCATACGAATCTCTTCAGTAGCGTAGAGTCCAGACTCCAAAGTGACAATTTTAGGTTGTTCTGAATTCAATAGCGCAAATGCCACCCAATCTGTTAGTTTGTATGTATTTTCAAACGCTTGCACAGAGGTCAACTATTTTGTGCCTGTCTTTAGCTTCAAGTGGTAGATTGGTTTAAGGTGCTTGATATGATGAAACAAGTGCAGCAGTTTTTTCCACAATCAAAAACTTGGGCTTATCGGCAAGAAGTTTTTATTTATTTATTGTTTTTTATTATTTATTTTTTTTACCTTTATTTAACCAGATTAAGCCAGTTGAGAACAAGTTCTCATTTACAACTGCGACCTGGCCAAGATAAAGCAAAGCAGTGCGATAAAAATAACAACAACACAGAGTTACATATGGGGTAAACAAAACGTACAGTCAAAAATACAATAGAAAATACATATACAGTGGGTGCAAATGTAGCAAGTTATGGAGGTAAGGCAATAAATAGGCTATAGTGCAAAATAATTACAATTAGTATTAACACTGGAGTGATAGATGTGCAAGAGATGATGTGCAAATAGAGATACTGGGGTGCAAATTAGCTAAATAAATAACAATATGGGGATGAGGTAGTTGGGTGGGATAATTTCAGATGGGTTGATCTATCATGGAAAAGAAAACATGTGAAACCTTGAAGGCCATGGAGAACCTGGTGGAAGAGGCAACGTCTGAGTCCCTCACAGCTTGAAGACGGGGATTTGGAGACTGATGGGGGTGTCGGGTTACAAAAGGCCCCTGAAAAGGAGAAAAAGTAAATATTTGTTTTTATGTATTCTTATAATTTATTTATTATTATTATACATTTTGTATTTTTAATAAACCAATTGTTTTTTTTGTTTTTTTTATGGCTCCTACAAGGCCTATACAAGCATAGCAGACCCAATACAACAAGAGGAAGATGAGGAAGAGGAGGAGGAGGAGGAGGAGGAAGAGGATGATGATGATGGTGATGATGATATACTGATTACTGCATCTAAACAGGTCAATACATTCAATGATGATAATGTCAATGATGTTGATGTTGAGGATGATGTGTTGAGGTATGATGAGGATGATGTGTTTAGCTATTATGAGGATGATGTGTTGTTGTATGATGAAGATGATGTGTTGATGTATAATGAGGATGATGTGTTGAGTTATTATGAGGATGATGTGTTGAGGTATGATGAGGATGATGTGTTGAGTTATTATGAGGATGATGTGTTGAGGTATGATGAGGATGATGTGTTGAGTTATGATGAGGATGATGTGTTGAGTTATTATGAGGATGATGTGTTGAGCTATGATGAGGATGATCTGTTGAGCTATGATGAGGATGATGTGTTGAGCTATGATGAGGATGATGTGTTGAGGTATGATGAGGATGATGTGTTGATGTATGATGAGGATGATGTGTTGAGGTATGATGAGGATGATGTGTTGAGGTATGATGAGGATGATGTGTTGAGCTATGATGAGGATGATGTGTTGATGTATGATGAGGATGATGTGTTGAGGTATGATGAGGATGATGTGTTGAGGTATGATGAGGATGATGTGTTGAGGTATGATGAGGATGATGTGTTGAGGTATGATGAGGATGATGTGTTGATGTATGATGAGGATGATGTGTTGAGGTATGATGAGGATGATGTGTTGAGGTATGATGAGGATGATGTGTGTTGAGGTATGATGAGGATGATGTGTTGAGGTATGATGAGGATGATGTGTTGAGGTATGATGAGGATGATGTGTTGAGGTATGATGAGGATGATGTGTTGAGGTATGATGAGGATGATGTGTTTGAGGTATGATGAGGATGATGTGTTGAGGTATGATGAGGATGATGTGTTGAGGTATGATGAGGATGATGTGTTGAGGTATGATGAGGATGATGTGTTGAGGTATGATGAGGATGATGTGTTGAGGTATGATGAGGATGATGTGTTGAGGTATGATGAGGATGATGTGTTGAGGTATGATGCAGCTAATCAGCTTGATACAATACATTCTGAGGTAGAGCCTTTTACAGGGCTCTGAAAGCCAGAAAGGTCCAGTTACACACACGTATGGTTGCTTTGCTAAAACGGCAGAACATCCAAGACATAGCCTTCTGGAAGAAAAACATGCCAAGTTTGATAAGCAGCAATCTGATATCTTCCATGGTTGTAAATCTCTCTTTCTGCCCCAGGCCATGTG
The DNA here is from genome assembly GCA_036851935.1 of Coregonus suidteri. Classification (NCBI taxonomy): domain Eukaryota; kingdom Metazoa; phylum Chordata; class Actinopteri; order Salmoniformes; family Salmonidae; genus Coregonus; species Coregonus suidteri. Next base: position 1,132,111 of record CM072257.1, on the reverse strand, counting down.
TGTCTTAACCCAGAAGACTTTGGGGGAAATGTACCAGGAGTTCCAAGACAAGTGGTCCTCTTTCCAGGCTGCTTATGGTGTGAAAGGGAAGGTGATGTGGGATTACGAGGGGACAGAACTCACAAGGTCTGATCCTCATGTTCCAGCTTTCCTTTCCACCTTTGACCCCAACCCCTGGAGCCCTGCCAGGCCTTGTTTGGGGGTCGTACCAATGCTTTGACCTTACGTTATATAGCTGATGAGGAAATTGGATATATAGATTATACTTCCCTTTATCCTCAAGTAATGCGTTCCTCTTGTTATCCTTTGGGACATCCTGAAATTATTCACTGTGACTTTGACTTATCACAAAACTATTTTGCTTTGATAAAAGCAACTGTTTACCCTCCCTAGGGCTTGTTTTTGTCAGTATTGCCTTACAAAGGACCTCAAGGAAAACTTTTCTTTCCCCTTTGTCACACCTGCATTGAAAACAACAACCAGGAAAAGCCTTGTGATCATTCAGATCAAAAAAGAGCCCTGACCGGTGTATGGGTCACCGTTTCATTCTCTAAGGCTATAGAGAAGGGGTATCGTGTGGAACTTTCCCAGGAAACCAGAGAAGAAATATGTTAACAACATCTATCATTAAAGATCCCGAAGAATTTATGGGATTGGTTTTTTCAGACCAATCTGACATTTCAAATGTTTTGTTCATGAATCAAGACAAAGCTCTGGTGTAATGGAGACGTAACAAGAAGTGGGTTCTACCCCCGAGTATTGGAAACGTGTTTCTTGCAGCTTTTACCACGGCCTATGGGCGACTTGAACTACACACCCTCATGGAGCACCTGCAGAGTCGGGTTCTTTACCATGACACAGACTCTGTGGTCTATGGAAGCAAACCTGGTGATTGGAACCCCCCCTCTAAGCAACTATCTGGGTGGTTTAACGAGTGAACTGGAAGATGGTGACCATATCATAGAGTGGTCATCCTGTGGACCCAAACGCTATGCTTTTAGGACTAAACACAATCACGTAGAGTTGAAAGCCAAAGGCGTGACACAAAACTATGAAAATTCCCCGCGTGTAAACTTGGAATCAATCACACGCTTAGTCGAGGGTTTTATAAACGACCGAAATAGTGTTTTAGAAATGTTGAAACTCCTACAAAAAGATTGTTAGGGATTAAAAGGGTTTCCATCTACGTAATGCCCCACTTACTAAAAGATTCCGGGTTGTCTATGACAAGAGATTACTTTTACCTGACGGGACCACTTTACCCTTTGGTTACTGACTTTATGTTACAATCCTTTTACCTGACGGGACCACCTTACCCTTTGGTTACTGACTTTATGTTCCAATCCTTTTACCTGACGGGACCACCTTACCCTTTGGTTACTGACTTTATGTTCCAATCCTTTTACCTGACGGGACCACTTTACCCTTTGGTTACTGACTTTATGTTCCAATCCTTTTACCTGACGGGACCACTTTACCCTTTGGTTACTGACTTTATGTTCCAATCCTTTTACCTGACGGGACCACCTTACCCTTTGGTTACTGACTTTATGTTCCAATCCTTTTACCTGACGGGACCACCTTACCCTTTGGTTACTGACTTTATGTTCCAATCCTTTTACCTGACGGGACCACCTTACCCTTTGGTTACTGACTTTATGTTCCAATCCTTGTGTGTCTTAACCCTGAAGATACAATGGATGCTGTAGAAGGTTTTGATCCTAGGTTGCAACTACCATTTTCAGCCTTAATCGCAGGACCATCCAATAGCGGTAGTTGAAGAAAATAAAAATCTAATTTGTTGAAGGAATACCAGCATCCCTGTCTGATGATGAATTCTTACCTCCTCATAAAAAAACATCTGCTGGTTTTGGATTATATGTTTTTTGCCGGTAGTGAACATCCTGAAATAGCTCAAGCTTTTACTCAATATACTCATCATCAAAACTTGTCAGTGTGTTACTTCGTACAAAATGTGTTTCACCAAGGTAAAATAGCCGTACCATTAGCCTGAACGCCAATTACTTGGTTTTATTCAAAAACCCTAGAGACAACTACAAATAATAACATTCTAGCCGTAAATCCTACTTTATGGAAAGCAATGAGGACGCCACCAAAGCTCTGTTTTCTTATTTAATCGTGGATTTAAGATCGGTTGAACACAGAGTGTGATGGCCAATAAAATGTACTTAGTACCTAAACAAGATTTGGACAGACGTTGTTATAGAAACAGGTATCCTGTATGTGTGTTTGTTTTCCCTCTCCTTCAGCCCTAATCACAGGTGTCCCTTGTTTTCCTGATTGGTGGTCGTTGGGGTGTCCCACCTGTCTGACATCCGTTCGTCTGCTGATTGCTGAGGTGGACCAATCAGTGGACGTTCCTCAGTATTGCCCCGCCTGTTTCTGGTTTTGCATTACCATATCGAATCCCCTGGTTTTAAAAGACAGTCAGTTGTGTTTTCTGACAGAGACTCTCTTTCTCTGTGAGTATGGCAACTGTGGTGTCTTGTTTTTGTGTACTCACTCGTTTGCTGTCTAGTCCATATTGGACCTATGTTGTTTGCTGTCTAGTCCATATTGGACCTATGTTGTTTGCTGTCTAGTCCATATTGGACCTATGTTGTTTGCTGTCTAGTCCATATTGGACCTATGTTGTTTGCTGTCTAGTCCATATTGGACCTATGTTGTTTGCTGTCTAGTCCATATTGGACCTATGTTGTTTGCTGTCTAGTCCATATTGGACCTATGTTGTTTGCTGTCCAGTCCATATTGGACCTATGTTGTTTGCTGTCTAGTCCATATTGGACCTATGTTGTTTGCTGTCTAGTCCATATTGGACCTATGTTGTTTGCTGTCTAGTCCATATTGGACCTATGTTGTTTGTTCCTGGGGAAAGGTGGGTTTAACAGGTGGCCCTTGGGCATACACTACCCGTAGGACAACCTTGTCTAAACACATTAGTTAGACCTGAGGGGACCACCCACTGTATTTTAATATGTTTAGCAGTAAGCTTAGCGGTTCTTGAGACAGGCAAGATCAGTTTAGGGGTTTTTAACTTTATTGTTTCATTCCTTGGGTCCAGCTCAGGCCCTTTTCCCCAAACTGTTTACCGTGTGTTTATAATAAACATTGTGTTTGACCGTAACATTTGTTTTGTCGGTGTATTTTGTTCTCACTGTTCCTTGCCAATATTCTAATTCCCATGAGTTCTGTTATGGGACTCTGTTCCATCCACCCTAGACTTTTAAAGCCACGGGGTTCGTAACACTCAGGCAGAAACCGGAATGTTCTATTCTGGCCAGGCCCATCTTTTCAAAGAAAACACCATTTCATTCTATCTCTATTTGAACGAATTAGGTAGTTTTGTTGTGATCAACCAGGAAATCCTAACAATTCAGGTAAATAACGCCACAGTCAGGCAGAAAAGTCTGAATGTTCTATCATAAAGTGAGTACAATTAGTTTCCCTGGCTGATATTGCTTCTACATAGAAATACTATGAGAGTAAATGAATAGATGCGATTCACTGCTATAAACCTGTCTCCAATATAATCAGCTAGTTTCCACAGACCCACCGCGGACCTTCGCGTGTAAAGGCCTTTTATGGTCTGCTAGACTACACAGAACATGTCTTTTTATGGTATTAAAACGTGTCCCAGTCCAACATGCCTAGCTCTGCCCACTGGGGCCTGGTTGACGGCGCGCTCTCTGAAAGAAGTCCTCGTATCGTCGTATTCCACCGGATAGAGTTCTCTCATCACACCGGCAGTAGCAGTTCTGTCTCCTCATATTGATCCGTCATCAAGTAGCGTGTCCCCTTCACTGGATTAGGACGCGCTGTTTGAGAGCGTTGCTCTGAAAGTGCTGCTGCTGCTGTCGGTGCTCTCCCCCGACATGCCCGCTCCAAATAGGCCATTTATCTTTTAATGCAGTCATCTCGCTTTTCATTTCAAGCGTCTTTTTATCCTTCGCTTGTGTGTAACAATTGCAAAGACATTGGCAACGTTGTATTTGTAGTCCAACTTCGTGAAGTTATCGGCGTTCACAGAGAGACAGATAAAACATGTTGATTTTATGTTTAGTGGAGGTCTTCTGTGCATGAAGAGACGCAGTAGTGAAACAACGCATCTAACGACGCACTTGGCTGTTCTACGAGTGGTCTGAGGCAGTCGGTAAATAATGAGCGTTTTTCAAGTGCACTTTAACTTTAGTAACGATGGTTTTTGGGGAAACAGCTCGGAGATTTAACAATGCTCCTACAAAGGTTCTACTGATAAACTTAGCCTTAAGATGCTTTTTGGGAAACCGGGCCCAGATGGTCTCCATAGGAAATGTTGTGAAAATATTGGGCTTAGGCTACATGCCCTGATATTTAGACTGAACACCGATTTGTAGGTGATCAGTCCTGCTACTGATAGCCAATGGGAACTGATCTGAACAGGTTTAGGCTGGTCATCTAGGATATGTAGGCCATATCTGAAGTACAGTACCAGTCAAAAGTTTGGACACACCTACTCATTCCAGGGTTTTTCTTTATTAATTTTTTTACATTACATTTTTTACATAGGGTCCAGAGTTTTACTGGTTAGGTTAACAGATAAGGATAAACTCTGGGCCCCAGGAGGTAAAATTGCCCCCCTACTCTGGGACCTATGGTGCCACCAGTCTGCTTGCAGTTGTCAGTTATCAACAGGTATGTGGATGATCAGGGCGTTATTCAGGAATGTTTCTTGGGCTACTTTGATGTGTCAAGTGGGCGAGATGCGAACTCTGTGTTTAACTTCACGGAGAAACTTGTTGTTCAAACCTATGAGTGCGCAGCTGTAATGGAATGTATCTGCTATGTGTATTTCCAGCTAAGTCCCCTCCTGTTCCCTGATTAAGAGGTGATGACCACTCCACTCTACTACCATTGTCAACTCTGTCCTGACATGAACTGAAGCCACGTCTCATGTCCCCCGCTCATCCACTGGCACATTGGAATGTTTCCTCTCCAAGCACTGTGAGTACCCCTATCAATTTTCTCTCGTTACTGTATGTAGAGTCAATCACATACAGAAACACAATGACATTATTACACATCAATGATTTTACTCCTTGCTTGGACTATCTCCTTCTCAGCTCTTTGGTCTCTAACTGTGTAGTGTGTTGTGTTGTTGTTTTTTGTCTTCCCAGTCAATTCCTGTCCTGCACTGAAGTCAAGCCTCTGAACACCTCAACACATGCCTCGTACCCTCATTCAATCACTGCTGTGATCCCTTCCCAACACTGTGGAAGTAGCCCTCTCATTCCCATTCCCCATAATATTGTACTATAAATGTCTTTATTAAATGCTTTAGGTTAAAATAATTACTCTTTGACGATTTTTTGAAACACACTTTGACATCTCCGTACGTTCCGCGCCTATACCGTGGGTCTCCCATCCTCCTGGATTTTTCAAGTCACCAGCCTCCACTGCTTTGTTACCAGTACAGTAGAGGAAAGACTCTTCTTTTTGGATAGACAGTAGTATGAATACCTGTGTTACCAGTAGAGGAAAGACCCTTCTTCTTGGATAGACAGTAGTATGAATACCTGTGTTACCAGTACAGTAGAGGAAATACCCTTCTTCTTGGATAGACAGTAGTATGAATACCTGTGTTACCAGTACAGTAGAGGAAAGACTCTTCTTCTTGGATAGACAGTAGTATGAATACCCGTGTTACCAGTACAGTAGAGGAAAGACTCTTCTTCTTGGATAGACAGTAGTATGAATACCTGTGTTACCAGTACAGTAGAGGAAATACTATTCTTCTTGGATAGACAGTAGTATGAATACCTGTGTTACCAGTACAGTAGAGGAAAGACTCTTCTTCTTGGATAGACAGTAGTATGAATACCTGTGTTACCAGTACAGTAGAGGAAAGACTCTTCTTCTTGGATAGACAGTAGTATGAATACCTGTGTTACCAGTACAGTAGAGGAAAGACCCTTCTTCTTGGATAGACAGTAGTATGAATACCTGTGTTACCAGTACAGTAGAGGAAAGACCCTTCTTCTTGACACGCCCCAGCAGCAGTGGATGCAGCAAGGTTGATCTGCTCCTGTTTGGGAGACATCCAACAGAAATCAACCACCTCACACTCCAGCTACTACATTTGGTCTTGATGCATTGTGGGAGTGTTGTGGAAAATAACCACCATACTTTATTACAAATACGGTCTTACAGAGTTTTTGTTGCATCAAGAAATGACTTTATTAAAGTTTTCAACAAAGCCGATACCCATCTGCAGAGGGGCACCCATTCTTAAGGTCTCCCTCCATCTTATATAGTCCTTTTCAGTTTTCCCGCTCTTTTATTGCTCCGCCCACTTCCTTTGTCCCTGAGGACGGCTGAACTATGACTCCAACCAATCACCCGCTCCCCTGTACCTCACCCCCTCAAGCTGTAATCAATCAAGAAGATACCAAGGAGACAAAGGTCTAGCCCAAACTCTATTCAACCCTGGTGCCGCTCCCTTCACTGTGTTTGAAGAGAGAGACAAAAACAAACGGCCCAATTCAGTTAGCCACAAAGAATTTCAACTATATGTTCATGATTACCTCAATTTCATCTGATAATCCATTAAAAATACACATCACTGGGTAATTTGATATGCATCGAAATCTTCGTTCGTAGGCATCAAATTGAGCGAATGCTGCACAGGTTCACTGTGTTGCAAACCAAATTGGTATAATGGGGTGATTGTTGTCTAATCGGGTGGTCTAGCTAATGGATTTGTAGATCAGACGCAGTTGCTACCTCAGATTATGAGCCTAAGCCTAGCAAGTGTCATGGAGTGTCAGGTCACTAGAGATCCTGGTTCGAATCCAGACTGTCGTAGCCGGCCGCGAACGGGAGACCCATGACTAAAAAAATATGTAAATGTAATGATTGATTTATGTAGTACCCACGTATGGCCACAAGGAGGAGCAAGAGTGCCATAAACCCATACTTTTTTTTGCCATATAAACCCTAAACCTAACAATCAATCAAATGTATTTATAAAGCCCCTTTTACACTAGCAGATATCACAAAGTGCTATACAGAAACTCTTACCCTACTTATAACCTATTTTAGCCGTAACCCTAGCCCCTAATTCTAGGGTAAGGTAGCCTAGAACACTTTTATAAACTATTTTAGTAATAATATTATCTTAGTAAATACAATTATAGTATTAAATAGCGTTTTGATTATTTTGTTGTTATTTTATTATATATATTATTGCAAGGCAGAACACTTGATAAACATTAGTTTTATTTTTCAAATGTGGTTTCAACTGGGTGACCTAGTAACCTCTATGTGAAAGTCCAGAAATTGGCGTGGGACAGGTGGGTCAGGTTTGAGACTGATCTAAGGAATTAACAAGAAAAATACACTTTATTTCTCAGCTGCCTCACCAAGACTATATGTCCCATGATTTTCTAAAATGGTCACTCATTACTTTAGTTAGCTATATATCTCGTATTAGGCCTGTGATGCTTTTGGAAGAGTAACAAAATAGTGACTATAGCAGGTGTTGAACCCCTGGTAAATAATCACTAGTCAGATGCGGTAACTTCAACCCTAGTATACATGTATTTTAAAAATGATCTTAATATCTGATATTGGGAGTAAATATCCTCGGAATAGAAAAGACAAGAGTGCATCTTCCAGCCCGCCAATAAATTACATCAAATCAAATCAAATGTTATTTGTCACATACACGTGTTTAGCAGATGTTATAGCGGGTGTAGCGAAATGCTTGTGCTTCTAGCTCCGACAGTGCAGTAATATCTAACAAGTAATATCTAACAATTTCACAACATATACCCAATACAGACAAAACTAGTAAGGAATGGAATTTAAGAATATATACATATATGGACAAGCAATGACAGAGCGGCATGGACTAAGATACAGTAGTATATTATAGAATGCAGTATATACATATGAGATGAGTAGTGCAAGATATGGAAACATTATTAAAGTGACTAGTGTTCCATTTCTTAAAGTGAACAGTGATTTCAATAGGCAGCAGCAGCCTCTAATGTGCTAGTGAAGGCTATTTAACAGTCTGATGGCCTTGAGATAGAAGCTGTTTTTCAGTCTCTCGGTCCCAGCTTTGATGCACCTGTACTGACCTCCCCTTCTGGATGATAGTGAGGTGAACAGGCAGTGGCTCGGGTGGTTGATGTCCTTGATGATATTTTTTGGCCTTCCTGTGACATCGGGTGCTGTATGTGTCTTGGAGGGCGGGTAGTTTTTCCCCTGATAATGCAAAAACTCTCCGGTTAGCAAATGTACCTCAACATGCCCCTCGCTTGCGCTAGAAGGCAGAGTGCTCGCTGCTGGTTGATGAATCTGACAATGAATGTACTAGGAAAATACGTTTTTTCTCGACCAGAGGTGACTAAATTAATGTCAGGCTAT
>CM072257.1:1098494-1123181 GCA_036851935.1 Coregonus suidteri | reverse complement strand
GTTAAAATTCTAGATCTAAGTAAAGCTTAAATTTAAAAACCTGGTCGGGGAAAGGTTTTAACTTCAGATTAAGGATTTGGCTCCCGGGTTGACCTTGGTAATGGAGGAATGGATTCCTACTATTAATGATGACACAGGCACACCAAGCAGACATAAGGGCTTATAGACGGGAGCATCCACTGAAGGATTTGGAAAAAATCTTTCTGTGCCCGTTTCCTCACAAAAAATACGCTGACATTATTTTTTGCTTGAGCCAGGCACCCTCCTTCCCTACAATACTGATCACCTTGGGGTTTTTTTGGCATCTGGAACCTTCCACGTGAAACAGGAGATATGATGGTTAAAAGTGAACTGATTTAAAATGCAGAATAGCCCCAAAAAGTCTGCAATGTACGATAAACTGAAAGACAATTCCATCAGTTCCCTGAGCTGCTGCCCAGCCAACTACAAGGTATAGTTCTATGAATATTGGGAACCTTCCCTGGTGAGTCATTGACTGTATAGATGGATGTCATATTCCCATCAAGTGTCTCCTCTAACAAATCTAAACAGATTATAGGATCTAAAAACTGGTTCTCAATAAAATGTACAAAGTGTGTGTACTCTCCAATAGCTCAAATGTCTCCAACATTGTTGCACATATGGAAAGTTGCCAACTAATGACCTCAAGGATTCCCAAAATTCTTCTTTGTGTGCTCAGCTTGGAAGGAGGACAACATAGTGGAATAATAACTTGGTTGACAGTGGGGTATGTACAGACTAACCTTCTTGTTCACGAAATGAATCCCGCCTCTTCTTTTTTCAAAAATGAAATAAGGACCTGAACAAACAACGGTATAACCAAGTTCATATCCACAGCCAAATGTTTGGGTGGTATTGAAGTCGTTTCCAGTGTCTCAGACACATTGCACTTTCAACCAAAAAGATGCTGCATTGTCATAATTGCAACAGCAGTGCTTCACAATGACCTCAAACAGCATGACTGCTCAGATCAATGACCTCAAACAGCATGACTGCTCAGATCAATGACCTCAAACAGCAATGACTGCTCAGATCATGAACCTCAAAACAGCATGACTGCTCAGATCAATGACCTCAAACAGCATGACTGCCCAGATCAACGACCTCAAAACAGCATGACTGCTCAGATCAATGACCTCAAACAGCATGACTGCCCAGATCAACGACCTCAAACAGCATGACTGCTCAGATCAATGACCTCAAACAGCATGACTGCTCAGATCAATGACCTCAAACAGCATGACTGCCCAGATCAATGACCTCAAACAAGCAGGATTGCTCAGATCAATGACCTCAAACAGCATGACTGCCCAGATCAATGACCTCAAACAGCATGACTTGCCCAGATCAATGGAACCTCAAACAGCATGACTGCTCAGATCAATGACCTCAAACAGCATGACTGCCCTGATCAATGGCCTCAAAACAGCATGACTGCCCTGATCAATGACCTCAAACAGCATGACTGCCCAGATTAATGACCTCAAACAGCATGACTGCCCAGATCAATGACCTCAAACAGCATGACTGCCCAGATCAATGACCTCAAACAGCATGACTGCCCAGATCAATAACCTCAAACAGCAGGACTGCCCAGATCAATGACCTCAAAACAGCATGACTGCCCAGATCAATGACCTCAAACAGCATGACCTGCGCAGATCAATGACCTCAAACAGCATGACTGCCCAGATCAATGACCTCAAACAGCATGACTGCCCAGATCAATGACCTCAAACAGCAGGACTGCCCAGATCAATGACCTCAAACAGCAGGACTGCCCAGATCAATGACCTCAAACAGCATGACTGCCCAGATCAATGACCTCAAACAGCATGACTGCCCAGATCAATGACCTAAAAACAGCATGACTGCCAGATCAATGACCTCAAACAGCATGACTGCCCAGATCAATGACCTAAACTCAGCATGACTTCTTGCCCAAGATCAATGACCTCAAACAGCATGACTGCCCAGATCAATGACCTCAAACAGCATGACTGCCCAGATCAATGACCTAAAACAGCATGACTGCCCAGATCAATGACCTCAAACAGCATGACTGCCCAGATCAATGACCTAAAACAGCATGACTGCCCAGATCAATGACCTCAAACAGCATGACTGCCCAGATCAATGACCTCAAACAGCATGACTGCCCAGATCAATGACCTCAAACAGCATGACTGCCCAGATCAATGACCTCAAACAGCATGACTGCCCAGATCAATGACCTCAAACAGCAGATGACTGCCCAGATCAATGACCTCAAACAGCATGACTGCCCAGATCAATGACCTCAAACAGCATGACTGCCCAGATCAATGACCCTCAAACAGCATGACTGCCCAGATCAATGACCTCAAACCAGCATGACTGCCCAGATCCCTCACATTAAAGATGAGGATGACCCCCATGTTCCCGGGGTTGAGGCAGACAATGACAGAAATTGACTAATATAATAAATAAATAATAAAATAATATGCCATTTAGCAGACGCTTTTATCCAAAGTGACTTACAGTCATGTGTGCATACATTTCTACATATGGTGTGGTCCCGGGGATCGAACCCACAACCCTGGCGTTACAAGCTCAATGCTCTACCAACTGAGCTACAGAGGACCACGCATAGATGCTTATGCTATGCAACAATTCTTACAGCAAAGCTAGCTCAAGTCATTGAAGCAAACAATAGCCATGGATTGGGAACAAAAAGCTTTTTAATTCACAAATGGAAATATTGGGACCCTGAACAGACAACAAGAAAGGAGATGGAGACACCACCTGGTCTCACTGGAGACACCACCTGGTCATACTGGAGACACGACCTGGTGATACTGGAGACACCACCTAGTTATGCAGCTCTCAACAGGCCGAGCCCCTGGCATTGATGGTTTACCATCTGAGTTTTATAAGCACTTTTGGGGGTCTATTGGGGAGGATTTTTATGAAGTGGTGTGTGAATCTTTTCATGAGGGCTCTCTTCCTGTATCTTGTCAACGTGCAGTACTTTCACTGTTGCCAAAAAAGGGGGATTTGGCTCTCATAAAAAATTTGAGACCTGTTGCTTCTCTGTGTGCAGAATATATAAATTGTTTCTAAATGTCTCTCAAACAGGTTGAAAGAGTATCTGGGATTGTTGGTCCACAAGGACCAGTCCTACTGTGTACCTGATCGCTCTATTGTTGACAACTTGTTTCTAATAAGAGATGTTTTAGACATTTGTAAACTGTCTGATGTAAATGTGGGTTTACTTTCTTTGGATCAGGAGAAGGCTTTTGATCGTGTGGACCACCAGTACTTGTTTAAAACAATGAAAGATGTTTTTTTGTCTTGGATGAATTTACTGTATGCTGGGGCCTCGTGTATGGTGAAGGTGGGGGGTGGTTTGAGTTGCCCCATCCCTGTCCAAAGGGGCATCAGGCAGGGATGCCCAATTTCAGGGCAGTTATATAGTCTGGCGATTGAACCAATGCTTTGTTTTTTAAGAGCGAGGCTTACTGGTTTCTCTGTGCCAGGGGTTGTGAAGGGTCCCACGATAGCACTGTCTGCGTATGCAGATGACGTGACAGTTTTTATTACAGGGGGTGAGGATGTTAAGGTTCTCTCAAACGCTTTAAAGGTGTATGAGGGGGCCTCCTCAGCTAGAGTCAATTGGGGAAAGAGTGAAGCGCTGTGGGCAGGTCAGCTTCAGATGGGGTCCGCTCCACGGTTACCAGGGGGGCTTCAGTGGGGCAGAGATGGGATGAAGACTTTGGGGGTTTTTCTAGGCTCCGATGTCTTTCAGAAAAAGAACTGGGAGGGTGTAGTGGAGAAAGTGTGTGCCAGACTGTCAAGATGGAAATGGGTGCTGCCCCAGCTGTCTTATAGGGGAAGGGTACTGGTAGCTAATAATCTTGCTGCCTCTACCCTGTGGCACATACTAATGATTTTACAGCCACCAAAGGGTCTGATACAAGAGTTTCAGAGGACCCAACATTGGATTAAAGCTTCAGCCCTGTACTTGCCACTGCACGAGGGTGGGCAAGGCCTGGTGGACATTTCTTCCAGGATCATGGCTTTCCGGCTTCAAGCAGCCCAGAGACTGTTGTACAGTGACGGTTCTAGCTGGGTTGACACAGCCTACACATTGATGAGGAGAGCGGGCTGTTTGGGCTTAGACAAGCACCTTTTCCTCTTAAAGCTGGTGGGGGGTGAGTTGCCTGGCCTGACTCCATTTTATGAGTCTGTTATGCAGGCTTGGAGAGTTCTGGTCAAGTCCCGTAAGCCCTGCACGCCACCAGGGATGTGGCTTTTTTGAAGAGCCTCTTTTTCATAACACTGCCATCCAGTCCCGTGTTCTGGGTTCAGCTAGCCTACGTTCATGCCTGTTAGGCGTGGGGTGTACTAAGCTGGGTCATCTGATGTGGAACAGGAATAGGTCGTTGGAGGAGCTGGGAGAAAGAGCGGGGATCCGATCGTCTCGCCTACTGAGGAAGGTCGTAGCTGAGGTCTGTGATTCCTTGCCAGTACTTCATCAGCAGAATGTGACTGACACTTCAAATTCTGATCGGTGGACGGAGGGTCTGGATTATGTGTTCCCTGCACTGATTGTTAGTGCTGCGGCGGGGGCATTCGAGGAGGACGTGGGGATGCTGCTTTCCTTCGATACCCCGGAGCTGGGGGAGTTCAAGGAGGTGGGGAAAGAAGGCCATGTACAGAATATGTGTAAAGGTGTCCCATGCCTCTTCCCTGGAAGGGGTAAAATCGACGAGGTGGGCGGGTGTGCTTGGTCCAGGTGCCTCCCCAAAAGGCTGTTGGCAGTCTTTATATAAACTGCCTATTGATAAGAGGACAGCTGACCTCCAATGGAGGATAACACATGGAGCCATAGCCACCAACATGTATCTGGTACACCTGGATCCTACTGTTGGGGAGGGGTGTCCATTCTGTTCTGAGTCTGAAACTCTGGCACATCTGTTTTTACAGTGTCCCAGGTTGGTCGGGATGATTGACCTGATCACTAATTGGTTCTCAACGTTGGGAGAGGTTTTCTCTTCCCAACTGTATATATTTGGGCCAAAGTACAGGTTTAGTCAGAAAGGTGTAGTTGTGTTGCGTAATTTTGTGTTAGGGGCAGCAAAATTAGCGATATGGAAGACCCGAAAGAACAGTATTCGGGGACAGGGGTCTGTGGATGTGGTGGGAATGCTGGAGGGAATGTTGGCAGCGAGACTAAGGGTTGAGTTTGCCTATTATAAACTTGTCAACAATATTGATCTGTTTAAGAGTATATGGGGTATTCAGAGGCTGTTGTGTTCAGTTTCTGTGGAGGAGGAATTGGAGTTGTGTTTTTAATTGATGTGTAAATACGGTTTTGTATGAGTATTTATTGTGTGGTGGGCTCCCAGACCCAATAAAGATTATTTAAAACTCAAGCTCTCTCTCTCTCTCTCTCTCTTCTATCTCTCTCTCTCTCTCTGTCTCTCTCTCTCTCTCTCTCTCTCTCTCTCTCTCTCTCTCTCTCTCTCTCGGTCTCTCTCTCTCTCTCTCTCTCTCTCTCTCTCTCTCTCTCTCTCTCTCTCTCTCTCTCTCTGTCTCATCTGTCTCATCTCTCTCTCTCTCTCTCTCTCTCTCTCTCTCTCTCTCTTCTCTCTCTCTCTCTCTCTCTATCTCTCTCTCTCTCTCTGTCTCTCTCTCTCTCTCTCTCTCTCTCTCTCTCTCTCTCTCTCTCTCTCTCTCTCTCTCTGTCTCCTCTCTCTCTCTCTCTCTCTCTCTCTCTCTCTCTCTCTCTCTCTCTCTCCTCTCTCTCTCTCTCTCTCTCCCTCCCTACTACAAATTAACATGACTAAACTATTTTAGTAGAAGGAAATTGCATTAAACCGTGTTAAAAAAAACATTTCCATGTATGTTGTTCTCTCGCTCTCTGTTTGCAGGACTAGAAATTGGGTTTAAATCAGGTCAATACAGCCAGAGAATGAATGATATATCCTCAAACCGTAGACTCATGTCCGTCCACATGCTGGCTCAAACCTAACCCTAACCCTAACCCTAACCCAACCCTATCCCTAACCTCAAGCAGCAGCACTGTGGAAAGGACTTATGCCAAGTTGTTTGGATGAATTGTGATCTGTATGATTTTTTAACAAGCAACCACTCTACTACAAAGTTCATATTCAATGTGATAAAAACACTTGTTCCTTACTTTTTATTTTGTTTTTAGAAACCACTTTTCAGACCTTGTTTTTCCATTACCACATTTAAATGTACCCCTTGATTTCTGTTGAAATATTTAGTGTTTGTGTGTGTATCTTGTTGCCTAGTTTCCAGCAGAAGGGATCCAGGTGGGTATCTGAAGTTCAATTGATCCTGATTGTTTACAGGTTTGATGCCAGGAACAACTAGTGAAGATTTCGACACACAAGAGTTTTCATTGGTTCTATGGTTGGTTCAACTAGATATGTATGCTGTACCTCATTATAGATCCATCTGTGGTTGGTTCAGCTAGATATGTATTCTGTACCTCATTATAGATCCATCTGTGGTTGGTTCAGCTAGATATGTATTCTGTACCTCATTATAGATCCATCTGTGGTTGGTTGAGCTAGATATGTATTCAGCTAGATATGTATGTACCTCATTATATATCCATCTGTGGTTGGTTCAGCTAGATATGTATTCTGTACCTCATTATATATCCATCTGTGGTTGGTTCAGCTAGATATGTATTCTGTACCTCATTATAGATCCATCTGTGGTTGGTTAAGCTAGATATGTATTCTGTACCTCATTATAGATCCATCTGTGGTTGGTTTCAGCTAGATATGTATTCTGTACCTCATTATAGATCCACCTGTGGTTGGTTAAGCTAGATATGTATTCTGTACCTCATTATAGATCCATCTGTGGTTGGTTCAGCTAGATATGTATTCTGTACCTCATTATAGATCCATCTGTCAGCATCGTAAACAATGTCACGTCTAGAGTGTAACACACACACACACAAATCTGTAGGAATGTCACACACACACACTTTATGGAACAACGGCTGTCTCACAAAAGTTCCTCTGCATTACAGCCCCCCCCCTGTGGTCAGGATCAGTACTGCAGATGTGTCATTCAGGCCAGTTTGGAGTGGATGATGAATTAATTATTATTTCAAGGGTTTTTATTTATCTAAAAATTTTTATTTTTTTTTTTTTTTTTTGCTGCAAAAATTGTCTTTGTACAGAAAAGGGCACACGTACAAGACACCACGTAACTAGTATTGTTAAAATCATTTTAATAACACATCACTAACAACCAGGCTATACAGTAGAAGAACAGCAGAGACAAAACACCATTTTCATTTCAGAATCCTAGTAGACAATACAGTAGTTGTATTTGGCGTATCACAAAGATTTAAAACAGTAATGCTCATTCGTTCATTAACACAATTATAATTAGTTGGATCCTAAACATATCCCCATTTTCCTTCATCAAGAAAACTGTTGTTGTTTATGAATGAACTTTGTCTGAAGGAGATGGCTAGCCTGGTGGCCAGTCTGTTCTTGCTTTCTTGCCAACTCTTTATGGAATTGTCATGTTTGACTTGACAATGACAAGCTAGGAGTTGGCACTACTCTATAGTAAAGCAAAATAAACATTTAAAAGGTTTTTAAAATGTTGGCTTTTTTCCTAAACGCTGATATCACAGCTTTATCTCTTTGGCACGGAGGAGAAAGTATGAAAACAACAAGCGCTCTAACAATGAACTGAGCTCAACAAAGCAACTCAACCCCACTATGTACTAAAGGTGCTTTAACAATGAACTGAGCTCAACAAAGAAACTCAACCCCACTATGTACTAAAGGTGCTTTAACAATGAACTGAGCTCAACAAAGCAACTGAGCAACAAAGCAACCAACCCCACTATGTACTAAAGGTGCTCTAACAATGAACTGAGCTCAACAAAGCAACTCAACCCCACTATGTACTAAAGGTGCTTTAACAATGAACTGAGCTCAACAAAGAAACTCAACCCCACTATGTACTAAAGGTGCTTTAACAATGAACTGAGCTCAACAAAGCAACTCAACCCCACTATGTACTAAAGGTGCTTTAACAATGAACTGAGCTCAACAAAGCAACTCAACCCCACTATGTACTAAAGGTGCTTTAACAATGAACTGAGCTCAACAAAGCAACTCAACCCCACTATGTACTAAAGGTGCTTTAACAATGAACTGAGCTCAACAAAGCAACTCAACCCCACTATGTACTAAAGGTATGTAGACATGTAATAAACATTAACAGCAAACACTATGTACATCTTTACACTGGAACCTTGGATTGTCTGTTCTTCTCTGTAGTTTATTCACACATGGGTGTGTATAATGTAGACCTGCTTTCAAATAGGATTTGTTTTCTTACAAATGCCTTAGCTGGGCTTTTTGAGTTTGCCTGGCACAATGAAACCAATGGAATAATCCCAAAAGTGCAAACACTCAAAATGTAATCAAATGCTCAAAGTGTTTGACAGAAAACAAATACTATTTGAACCCAGGTCTAGTATGTGGTCCTATTAGTTTCCTGATTCAGATCTGTGTGGTTCAAACCAACTCTTAGTTTCCTGATTCAGATCTGTTTAAACCAACTCTTAGTTTCCTGATTCAGATCTGTTTAAACCAACTCTTAGTTTCCTGATTCAGATCTGTTGAAACCAACTCTTAGTTTCCTGATTCAGATCTGTTGAAACCAACTCTTAGTTTCCTGATTCAGATCTGTTGAAACCAACTCTTACTTTCCTGATTCAGATCTGTTTAAAAAACCAACTCTTAGTTTCCTGATTCAGATCTGTGTGGTTCAAACCAACTCTTAGTTTCCTGATTCAGATCTGTTTTAAACCAAAACTCTTAGTTTCCTGATTCAGATCTGTTTCAACCAACTCTTAGTTTCCTGATTCAGATCTGTTTAAACCAACTCTTAGTTTCCTGATTCAGATCTGTTTGAGCCAACTCTTAGTTTCCTGATTCAGATCTGTTGAAACCAACTCTTAGTTTCCTGATTCAGATCTGTGTGGTTCAAACCAAGTCTTAGTTTCCTGATTCAGATCTGTTTCAAACCAACTCTTAGTTTCCTGATTCAGATCGGTTTAAATTCAGATCCAAAACAACTCTTAGTTTCCTGATTCAGATTCTGTGTGGTTCAAACCAACTCTTAGTTTCCTGATTCAGATCGGTTTAAACCAACTCTTAGTTTCCTGATTCAGATCTGTTTAAACCCAACTCTTAGTTTCCTGATTCAGATCTGTTGAAACCAACTCTTAGTTTCCTGATTCAGATCTGTTGAAAAAACCAACTCTTAGTTTTCCTGATTCAGATCTGTTTAAACCAACTCTTAGTTTCCTGATTCAGATCTGTTTAAACCAACTCTTAGTTTCCTGATTCAGATCTGTTGTCAAACCAACTCTTAGTTTCCTGATTCAGATCTGTTTAAACCAACTCTTAGTTTCCTGATTCAGATCTGTTGAAACCAACTCTTAGTTTCCTGATTCAGATCGGTTTAAAAACAAACTCTTAGTTTCCTGATTCAGATCTGTTTAAACCAAGTCTTAGTTTCCTGATTCAGATCTGTTTAAACCAACTCTTAGTTTCCTGATTCAGATCTGTTTAAACTAAACCAACTCTTAAACCAACTTTAGTTTCCTGATTCAGATCTGTGTGGTTCAAACCAACTCTTAGTTTCCCTGATTCAGATCTGTTCAGAACCAACTCTTAGTTTCCTGATTCAGATCTGTTTAAACCAAGTCTTAGTTTCCTGATTCAGATCTGTTGAAACCAAACTCTTAGTTTCCTGATTCAGATCTGTTGAAACCAACTCTTAGTTTCCTGATTCAGTCCTGTTTTAAACCAACTCTTAGTTTCCTGATTCAGATCTGTGTGGTTCAAACCAACTCTTAGTTTCCTGATTCAGATCTGTTTAAACAAACAACTCTTAGTTTCCTGATTCAGATCTGTTGAAACCAACTCTTAGTTTCCTGATTCAGATCTGTTGAAACCAACTCTTAATTTCCTGATTCAGATCTGTTGAAACCGCATTTACTCTTAGTGTCAATTGATTCAGATCTGTTGAAACCAACTCTTAGTTTCCTGATTCAGATCTGTTTAAACCAACTCTTAGTTTCCTGATTCAGATCTGTTGAAAACCAACTCTTAGTTTTTCCTGATTCAGATCTGTTTTAAACCAACTCTTAGTTTCCTGATTCAGATCTGTTCAAAACCAACTCTTCTGACTCATTGTCATGCCCTGTATATCTAAAGGAGTGGTCTAAAGCACACACAGATCTGGGACCAGACTAATGTATCCGTGGGTTGCCAGTTAGACTGTTTGTCTGGTCTCTGGTCTGTGGTCAGCAGTGGTGGCTGGTGGCATGGAGGACAGGCTCTTAATAATGACTGGAATAAAATGAATGGAATGGTATCAAACGCATCAAACATTACGTACAATTCCATTCACTTCATTCCAGCCCTTATTATGAGCCGTTCATCCTCCCCTCACCAGCCTCCTCTGGTGGTCAGTGGGCACAGCATGGTTGGGCTCAATTCCATTTTAAATTTCAATCAATTCAGAAGGTAAACCTCATTAAGAAGCATTGAAGAGAATTGTAACGTTAGTGTACTTCCTGAATTGACTCCAACCCTGGGGCAAAGTGCTGTGTTTACTGCTGAAAGATGGTGGTGGACTGTAAGGCCTTAACCTCAGCCTCCCTCCCATCTCTCATTCCCTCTTCCTCAGTACCATGTAGATGAGGCCACTGACCAGACACAGGAGGGAAGGACACCCAGGCCAGGACTGATGGCAAAATTAACAACGCAGCATCCACCTCCCCATCCGGACACATCACAGTGTAGATTATTGAACCACACATCACAAAGACCTGGAGAGAGGAGGATGAAGAGAGATGAAGGGGTGAGGAAAGGAGAGAGAGAAGCTGCTTGCTCAGCTAGAGAGAGACAGAGAGATTACAGAGAAGAGAGAGACAGAGAAGAGAGATAGAACAGTGAGAGAGACACTAGAGAGAGAGGACAGAAAGAGAGAGGGCAGAGAGAGATGAGAGATTGAATCAAGATACAGGAGAGAGAGCTGACGTGCCTTGAGCGCCTGTTTGGTAAAATTATATTAAAATATATCCGGCCCTGTTGTGACCATTCTGAGAAATCAAATGAAACTTCTCTGAATCATACTAGACACCTTAATAATGCAGAATATATGACTTATGTGTCAATAAGTAGAACTTTAACATCTCTAGAGCTGTCTTTGAAGTATCAACTTGTATCTCTCACTATTGTGTTAATGGACCAACTGAAAATCATAATGAGTTACACAGCTACTTACTAGACACTTTAGACAGCTATTTAAATGTTTGTTGATAAAACAACACTAATCAACACTAATCTGGAAGTATCTACTTTTTGAGGTCACTAGGTGTTGTGTTAAGGCTGCTACAATATCACTGAGTTACACAGCTACTTTAGCTGTACTTTAGCTACAGCTTTTAAATGTTCTAAAACAGCTGTATTCAACATGAGGCAGACAGCTCTTACTTTTCTCCAGTGTGTCAGCAAGCTCCTTCTGGTTCATTTTCCTCAGGACGTGCAGTGTGATCTTCAGAGCCCCCTCTCTGGCACTGCTCTCCTGCTTCTCATCTTCAGCATCCACCACTTCCTTATCCTGCTTCTGACTCTCAAAGCCTTCTGGGAGTTCTGGACTCAGAATCATCTTGAACATCTTCAGCTCGTTATTCACAAATGTCATAATATTCTCTTCAAGCAACTGAAATAAAGTAAATAAATGAATGAATGATCGACATATCAACTTTACTTGAAGTAAACAAGTGGCTAAACTCCCAGATACTAAAGGCCACTTCAATAAACACCTAAATACAGGTATGGTTCCTTACAATATTTCCATAGATAAAAGGAGAATTGCTGTTGCAGTTTAAATGTATTAATTACTCACTAGTTAATTGTCCATTGTTTGTCACAGATTCCAGGTTGGTAAAATAAAGCATTTTAATCCAGATGAGGTTAAACAGGTTCCAAGTGATATGAACGGCAAAAAGGTCAAATCCTAAAGTACAAAATGACAAGTAGCAACAGGCGAATTAAATCCAAAAGAAACGGTAGAAAACTGTATCTCTACTAGGAGTCTTCCATCAGGTCAATCAGCTGTCCTAATGAGTTACTGACACCATCTGTATCTCTACTAGGAGTCTTCCATCAGGTCAATCAGCTGTCCTAATGAGTTACTGACACCATCTGTATCTCTACTAGGAGTCTTCCATCAGGTCAATCAGCTGTCCTAATGAGTTACTGACACCATCTGTATCTCTACTAGGAGTCTTCCATCAGGTCAATCAGCTGTCCTAATGAGTTACTGACACCATCTGTATCTCTACTAGGAGTCTTCCATCAGGTCAATCAGCTGTCCTAATGAGTTACTGACACCATCTGTATCTCTACTAGGAGTCTTCCATCAGGTCAATCAGCTGTCCTAATGAGTTACTGACACCATCTGTATCTCTACTAGGAGTCTTCCATCAGGTCAATCAGCTGTCCCAATGAGTTACTGACACCATCTGTATCTCTACTAGGAGTCTTCCATCAGGTCAATCAGCTGTCCCAATGAGTTACTGACACCATCTGTATCTCTACTAGGAGTCTTCCATCAGGTCAATCAGCTGTCCCAATGAGTTACTGACACCATCTGTATCTCTACTAGGAGTCTTCCATCAGGTCAATCAGCTGTCCTAATGAGTTACTGACACCATCTGTATCTCTACTAGGAGTCTTCCATCAGGTCAATCAGCTGTCCTAATGAGTTACTGACACCATCTGTATCTCTACTAGGAGTCTTCCATCAGGTCAATCAGCTGTCCCAATGAGTTACTGACACCATCTGTATCTCTACTAGGAGTCTTCCATCAGGTCAATCAGCTGTCCCAATGAGTTACTGACACCATCTTTACCATTCAGGTCAGATGTACAATTGCACAACTAAGAACTATTCGGTAAAAAATGAATGACAGATTTCTTGAATTATCTTACTTCTTCTACTTCTTCGATGAGATTTAACGGCGGTTGGCATCCAATATGTTGCATTACCGCCACCTACTAGACTGGAGTACAACTCCCTTATATTTTGCTTGAAAAATTAAATAAAAAATTAAATAAAGAAATACCCTACCATCTAACACTACACTCACAAATTCAGAAAAAAATAATTATACAAAAAATTAATAAAATAGAATTAACACCCACGCTACTCCACTATTTAAATCTATTTATTCCTACCTCATGGCCTCAACCTGAAAGGATGGGACATCACCACTTAACACACCCTGTAACTCTGCTGATGTCAAGTCTCTCTGCAGCTGCCACCACAACCTACATTTTCTTCGACTTACGTTCCATCCCTGCAGTACAATTAATAACCATTGCTATAAATGCTAAAAATCCAATCTTACTGAAACATATATCACTTGTTGGCCTATCCCTCTGTACTGGTACAGATCTCCTACTCTCACCACTCCTCCCCCTTGACCCATCTTCCTCTACTTTCTTCACTGCCTCAGCATATGACAACTTCTTCACTACTCTTACCCCGGAAACCTCAACCTGCCTCTCTTGCACGGGACATTTCTGATCCCCAAGCCCCATGGGCACCCCTACAATTAGCACATACCACTACTTTCCCCAATGCTACACATTCCTTTGTCTCATGCCCTTCTGGACACTTCTCACACCTTGGAACCTCCCTCCTACACACTGCTGCCACATGCCCATAAGTTTGACACCTGTAACATCGTAATGTATTCGGCATATAAGCTCGTACAGGATAACTTATATATCCTAACATCACTTTGTCTGGCAAAGACTCAACTTCAAAACTCAAAAGAACAGACAATGACTCTTCTGTTTCCCCACTCTCGACACCCTGTTTGTGTCGCACCAAACGGCGAGAATCACAAACACCAGGAATCTTCCCCTTCAGTTGGTCAACTTTTACATTTACCGCTACCCCAGTAATCACTCCTCTCAATGGCACCCTTTTCTTGAGAGCGAAACAATTCACATTTCTTGCCCCCATTTGTTTAACTCAGAGCGCCTTCTCCCTCTGACCAACAGAAACACAAACAATTATCACTAGACCACTTCTGGTTACCCTCACCGATTCCACTATACCCAACTGTTTTTTCACCCACCCTGAAACCACAAACGGATCAGCCAAAAGGCAAGGGTCCACTTTTTCCAAAAACTTCACTCCTACTGTCACAGACTCATCTTTATCCTGACCCTCGGTGCTAGCCTCGGGCTCCGAGTACTTCACCACACCTACCACCTCCGATACTTCACCCTCAATCACTTCCATTTCTCCTCCTGTCTTCAGCTCACTCTGCTTACATTTTCTACCATTCTTCTTTAACAAACCTTCTCCCTTTTTTCCGCCATTTTTAACCGACTCAAGCTCACAATCTTCCTCCCTCTCTCTCTTAGACCTCCTCTGCCTCTCTTTTTCCCTCCATTCCTCCTCCGTATTCCAAGTATACGTCTCCTTGTGATAATACTGCACTTCTCCTGACATACATCTTGTTCTTGCTTTCTCAAGGGACGCCATTTACGAGGCTCTCCATCCGAATCTTTGTCTAAAGTTACTTCCACCGTACTCCTGGTTTGCACCAGGGGACTCTATCGTCACCTTAGCTAGAAATCTTCCCGTCTTAATCAACTGTGCTGTGGCTTGCAACCTTCTCGAAGGTGGAAACTCAGCGCATGTGTCAATTGAATATCCAACGACGTAGGCCTAGGTCTCCAAACACTCGATGTCCAATCAAATCACACGATCTACAGATGCTGTGTCAACCAATCAAAATTTCGCAGATCATTACAGGCGTCAGTAAACACAAAATGTGGAGCATAACTTTATTGACTTGGCACATTTTCTTTCCAAAGATTTTGAGAAATAACAACCAGGAAAGATAAATCATAGAAAGATATATGTTTATTTTACATATTACAATAATTGTATAGCCTAGGTTTCATTTACAAACAGACACATTCACTAAATTTTTCCATTATTCACTAAATTACTTATTATTTTCAGTAAACTCTTATTCTATAACATTTACACTGCACTAGTTTTACACATTATATTTTATATATATATACAGTCATTTATATATACAGTGGGGAAAAAAAGTATTTAGTCAGCCACCAATTGTGCAAGTTCTCCCACTTAAAAAGATGAGAGAGGCCTGTAATTTTCATCATAGGTAAACGTCAACTATGACAGACAAAAATAGAAAAAAAAAATCCAGAAAATCACATTGTAGGATTTTTAATGAATTTTATTGGCATATGATGGTGGAAAATAAGTATTTGGTCAATAACAAAAGTTTCTCAATACTTTGTTATATACCCTTTGTTGGCAATGACACAGGTCAAACGTTTTCTGTAAGTCTTCACAAGGTTTTCACACACTGTTGCTGGTATTTTGGCCCATTCCTCCATGCAGATCTCCTCTAGAGCAGTGATGTTTTGGGGCTGTCGCTGGGCACACAGACTTTCAACTCCCTCCAAATATTTTCTATGGGGTTGAGATCTGGAGACTGGCTAGGCCACTCCAGGACCTTGAAATGCTTCTTACGAAGCCACTCATTCGTTGCCCGGGCGGTGTGTTTTTGGATCATTGTCATGCTGAAAGACCCAGCCACGTTTCATCTTCAATGCCCTTGCTGATGGAAGGAGAGTTTCACTCAAAATCTCACGATACATGGCCCCATTCATTCTTTCCTTTACACGGATCAGTCGTCCTGGTCCCTTTGCAGAAAAACAGCCCCAAAGCATGATGTTTTCCAACCCCATGCTTCACAGTAGGGTATGGTGTTCTTTGGATGCAACTCAGCATTCTTTGTCCTCCAAACATGACGAGTTGAGTTTTTTACCAAAAAGTTATATTTTGGTTTCATCTGACCATATGACATTCTCCCAATCCTCTTCTGGATCATCCAAATGCACTTCAGACGGGCCTGGACATGTACTGGCTTAAGCAGGGGGACACGTCTCGCACTGCAGGATTTGAGTCCCTGGCGGCGTAGTGTGTTACTGATGGTTGGCTTTGTTACTTTGGTCCCAGCTCTCAGCAGGTCATTCACTAGGTCCCCCCGTGTGGTTCTGGGATTTTTGCTCACTGTTCTTGTGATCATTTTGACCCCACGGGGTGAGATCTTGCATGGAGCCCCAGATCGAGGGAGATTATCAGTGGTCTTGTATGTCTTCCATTTCCTAATAATTGCTCCCACAGTTGATTTCTTCAAAAACCAAGCTGCTTACCCTGTTGCAGATTCAGTCTTCCCAGCCTGGTGCAGGTCTACAATTTTGTTTTTGGTGTCCTTTGACAGCTCTTTGGTCTTGGCCATTGTGAAGTTTGGAGTGTGACTGTTTGAGGTTGTGGACAGGTGTCTTTTATACTGATAACAAGTTCAAACAGGTGCCATTAATACAGGTAACGAGTGGAGGACAGAGGAGCCTCTTAAAGAAGAAGTTACAGGTCTGTGAGAGCCAGAAATCTTGCTTGTTTGTAGGTGACCAAATACTTATTTTCCACCATAATTTGCAAATAAATTCATTAAAAATCCTACAATGGGATTTTCTGGATTTTTTTTTCTCAATTTGTCTGTCATAGTTGACGTGTACCTATGATGAAAATTACAGGCCTCTCTCATCTTTTTAAGTGGGAGAACTTGCACAATTGGTGGCTGACTAAATACTTTTTTGCCCCACTGTATATATATATATATATATATATATATATATATATATATTATATATATATATATATATATATATGATATATATATATATATTATATAATGATCAATATATAACCATATAATATATATAGCATTTACTATATAGACACACACACACACACCTAAAGTGAAGAAGGTGAGATTGGCTGTTACACCAGCTAAGGAGAAGAAGGTGAGATTGGCTGTTACACCAGCTAAGGAGAAGAAGGTGAGATTGGCTGTTACACCAGCTAAGGAGAAGAAGGTGAGATTGGCTGTTACACCAGCTAAGGAGAAGAAGGTGAGATTGGCTGTTACACCAGCTAAGGAGAAGAAGGTGAGATTGTCTGCTACACCAGCTAAGGAGAAGAAGGTGAGATTGGCTGTTACACCAGCTAAAAGTGAATAAGGTGAGATTGGCTGTTACACCAGCTAAGGAGAAGAAGGTGAGATTGGCTGTTACACCAGCTAAGGTGAAGAAGGTGAGATTGGCTGTTACACCAGCTAAGGAGAAGAAGGTGAGATTGGCTGTTACACCAGCTAAGGTGAAGAAGGTGAGATTGGCTGTTACACCAG
This sequence comes from Coregonus suidteri, assembly GCA_036851935.1. Classification (NCBI taxonomy): domain Eukaryota; kingdom Metazoa; phylum Chordata; class Actinopteri; order Salmoniformes; family Salmonidae; genus Coregonus; species Coregonus suidteri. The sequence goes on along the minus strand of CM072257.1, from coordinate 1,105,774 downwards.
CTAAGGTGAAGAAGGTGAGATATTCTGGAAGACCAACAAAGTCCTCTGTCCCCGAGGTGAAGAGGACACCTCCAGTCTATGGGTCTGGTCCCCTTGCCAGGGCCAGATATTACCTGGATTGCCATCAATACCTCCATGCTTTGTTTTATGAGGTCACACGTGAAGAAGTACAAAGAGGACATCATCAAGAGGTAAGGTAGTAGAAGTATGTGATAAGAGTGATTGTTTTTTAGACTTGAGATTATAATTCAGTTGATATGCCATACCATATCTCTACAATGTAGGATCATAGGTTTGTGTGATTTCTATGTACATTCAGAGAAAAGGAGTTAGTGCAGGAAAAAGATGGTCCCTTGTCCCAACCTGTGGAGACAGAGGTCTTTCAGACCTTTTCCTGGAGTGAGACTCTGGCGTGGTGCAGAGCAGAAGGCCCTTTGATGACCACCTGTTAGAGGCAACCCTCCCCAGAAAAAACCTCAAAGTAGACCTCATCAAATGAAGAGAAATCACCACAATGTGAGGATTAACCCAATATCATCTTAACACTAGATGTCCAATATCAATCATTTCACAATTTCACAAATGTTGTATATAGTTGTACCGTTTCTACAAGTCAATTAGTAAAGTAAGTACGCCTCTGACATGTAAGCCTTGTCCGAGACAAAAGACAAAACTAAGAGAAGAAACCTTCTAATGTCTCCTCTTTTCAGAGACGACTTTCAACGTAAGAAGCAGGACCTCCTTGACAGAGGGACATGGATGGTGCTGTCAATGGCCTTGTTCACCAGCAGGCAAAATAAAATGAAGTTTGTACCAACATGCCTGGAGATGGAGCTGTGGAGGGGAGGATGCTGTGAGAAGATATTCTTCACTCTGAACTCCATGGCCATCTGCCTATGTTCTGATGCCACTAGAGGACATGTTAACAGGTTGAGGGTCGGCAATGATACCCAGATCATGAAGTGGAAGAAACAGGCTGAGGTAAGTGTGAGTCTTAAACATATGTAAACACAATCTGATTCAGCCTATTTCATAATTCTGTTATTTCAAGGTGATTACACAGGCTACCTTATTTATGAGTACAATGAGTGGTTATTACGTGTATGTCAGTAATCTCAATGTTAATTCCAGACTAAGATATTTAAGAGGAGACTGGCCTATTCACAGGAGGAAACTGTGATGTACGGAACGTTCTCAATGACCTGGGACAATGTCCAAGTATGTCCAAAATGTGTTGTCTAACATTCTATTTATTATTGTGATAGTTCAGTAAAACAAGAATATATCTTCCAAATGGCATTTCCCATATACAGTGCATTCGGAAAGTATTCAGACCCCTTCCCTTTTTCCACATTTTGTTACGTTACAGCCTGATTCTAAAATGGATTAAACAAAATAAAAATCCTCATCAATCTACACACAATATCCCATAATGATGAGGCGAAAACAGGTTTTTAGAAATGTTTGCAAATGTACTAAAAATAAAAAACTGAAATGCCTTATTTACAAAGGTATTCAGACCCTTTGCTATGAGACTCGAAATTGAGCTCAGGTGCATCCTGTTTCCATTGACATCCTTGAGATGTCTTTACAACCTGATTGGAATCCAGCTGTTGTAAATTCAATGATTGGACATGATTTGGAAAGGCACACACCAGTCTATATAAGGTCCCACAGTTGACAGTGCATGTCAGAGTAAAAACCAAGCCATGAGGTCGAAGGAATTGTCTGTAAAGCTCTGAGACAGGATTGTGTCGAGGCACAGATCTGGGGAAGGGTACCAAAACATTTCTGCAGCATTGAAGGTCCCCAAGAACACAGTGGCCTTCATCATTCTTAAATGGAAGACGTTTGGAACCACCAAGACTCTTCCTAGAGCTGGCCTCCCGGCCAAACTGAGCAATATGTGTTATTTCATAGTTTTGATGTCTTCACTATTATTCTACAATGTAGAAAATAGTAAAAATAAAGAAAAACCCTACAATGAGTAGGTGTCCAAAACTTTTGACTGGTACTGTACTTCAGATATGGCCTACATATCCTAGATGACCAGCCTAAACCGGTTCATATCAGTTCCCATTGGCTATCAGTAGCAGGACTGATCACCTACAAAATCGGTGTTGAGTCTAAATAAACAGGGCATGTAGCCTAAGCCCAATATTTTTCACAACATTTCCTACGGAGACCATCTAGGACCGGTTTCCCAAAAAGCATCTGAAGGCTAAGTTTATCAGTAGAACCTTTGTAGGAGCATTGTTAAATCTCCGAGCTGTTTCCCCAAAAACCATCGTTACTAAAGTTCAAGTGCACTTGAAAACGCTCATTATTTACCGACTGCCTCAGACCACTCGTAGAACAGCCAAGTGCGTCGTTAGATGGGTTGTTTCACTACTGCGTCTCTTCATGCACAGAAGACCTCCACTAAACATAAAATCAACATGTTTTATCTGTCTCTCTGTGACCGCCGATAACTTCACAACCAAGTTGGACTACAAATACAACGTTGCCAATGTCTTTGCAATTGTTACAAACAAGCGAAGGATAAAAAAGACGCTTGAAATGAAAAGCGAGATGACTGCATTGAAAGATAAATGGCCTATTTGGAGCGGGCATGTCGGGGAGAACACCGACAGCAGCAGCAGCACTTTCAGAGCAACGCTCTCAAACAGCGCGTCCTAACCCAGTGAAGGGGACACGCTACTTGATGACGGATCAATATGAGGAGACAGAACTGCTACTGCCGGTGTGATGAGACAACTCTATCCGGTGGAATACGACGATACGAGGACTTCTTTCAGAGAGTGCTCCGTCAACCAGGCCCCCAGTGGGCAGAGCTAGGCATGTTGGAATGGGACACCTTTTAATACCATAAAAAGCTCTCATTTTACAGTGGGTCCGCCATGTTCTGTGTAGTCCAGTTACGCTAATATATTTGCAGTTAATTTCGTTTTAGACTTAATCAGTGAAATATGTTTGAGTAGTAAACAGAGAAACAACAAGGAGTCCCAGACAGTTCACAATAGAACATACCAGAGGAGGGGCATCGGTTACTAGGCAACCTACATTATTGGGACCATCTGGGCTCGTTGACAAAACAGACCATAAAACGCCTTTACACGCGAAGGTCCGCGGTGGGTCTGTGGAAACTAGCTGATTATATTGGAGACAGGTTTATAGCAGTGAATGTCATCTATTCATTGACTCTTATAGTATTTCTATGTAGAAGCAATATCAGCCAGGGAAACTAATTGGACTCACTTTATGATAGAACATTCAGACTTTTCTGCCTGACTGTGGCGTTATTTACCTGAATTGTTAGGATTTCCTGGTTGATCACAACAAAACTACCTAATTCGTTCAAATAGAGATAGAATTAAATGGTGTTTTCTTTGAAAAGATGGGCCTGGCCAGAATAGAACATTCCGGTTTCTGCCTGAGTGTTACGAACCCCGTGGCTTTAAAAGTCTAGGGTGGATGGAACAGAGTCCCATAACATAACTCATGCCAATTAGAATATTTACAACAAAATACACCGACAAAACAAATGTTACGGTCAAACACAATGTTTATTATAAACACACGGTAAACGGTTTGGGGAAAGGGCCTGAGCTGGACCCAAGGAATGAAACAATAAAGTCAAAAACCCTAAACTGATCTTGCCTGCCTCAAGAACCGCTAAGCTTACTGCTAACCATATTAAAATACAGTGGGTGGTCCCCTCAGGTCTAACTAGTGTGTTTAGTCAAGGTTGTCCTACGGGTAGTGTAGGCCCAAGGGCCACCTGATGAACCCACCTTTTCCCACCTTTTCCACCTTTTCCCAGGAACAAACAACATAGGTCCAATATGGACTAGACAGCAAACAACATAGGTCCAATATGGACTAGACAGCAAACAACATAGGTCCAATATGGACTAGACAGCAAACGCGTCAGTACACAAAAACAAGACACCACAGTTGCCATACTCACAGAGAAAGAGAGTCTCTGTCAGAAAACACAACTGACTGGCTTTTAAAACCAGGGGATTCGATATGGTAATGTAAAACCAGAAACAGGCGGGGCAATACTGAGGAACGTCCACTGATTGGTCCACCTCAGCAATTGCAGACGAACGGATGTCGGGACAGGTGGGACACCCCAACGACCACCAATCAGGAAACAAGGGACACCTGTGATTAGGGCTGAAGGAGAGAGGAAAACAAACACACATACAGGATACCTGTTTCCATAACAACGTCTGTCCAAATCTTGTTTTAGGTACTTAAGTACATTTTTATGGCCATCACACTCTGTGTTCAACCGATTTTAAATCCACGATTAAATAAGAAAACAGAGCTTTGGTGGCGTCCTCATTGCTTTCCATAAAGTAGGATTTACGGCTAGAATGTTTATTTGTAGTTTGTCTCTAGGGTTTTTGAACAAAACCAAGTAATTGGCGTTCAAGCTAATGGTACGGCTATTTTTACCTTGGTGAAACACATTTTGTACGAAGTAACACACTGACAAGTTTTGATGATGAGTATATTGAGTAAAAGCTTGAGCTATTTCAGGATGTTCACTACCGGCAAAAACCATATAATCCAAAACCAGCAGATTTTTTTTAAGAGGAGGTAAGAATTGATCATCAGACAGGGATGCTGGTATTCCTTCGACAAATTTAGATTTTTATTTTCTTCAACAAACTCATCATACAAAAGTTGATAACATGAATAACACCACACAATATTGTCAGGTTTCTGAGATAATACATGTTCAGAATTCTCTAAAATCCTTTTTACAAAACAAGTTTTACCGCTATTGGATGGTCCTGCGATTAAGGCTGAAAATGGTAGTTGCAACCTAGGATCAAAACCTTCTGCAGCATCCATTGTATCTTCAGGGTTAAGACACAAGGATTGTAACATAAAGTCAGTAACCAAAGGGTAAAGTGGTCCCGTCAGGTAAAAGTCATGTTTAGATGCAGTAATCAGTATATCAGTTAATGTATTATGTGTTAACATATCAATATATCCTAACTCACTGTTTCTGTTTCTCACTGTTCGGACTTGGGTTACAGGGAAATAGCTGTCTGTTTGTTGACTAAACCTGTTTTTCTGTGGAGTCATGGAAGGCGTGTTTTCTTCCCACTGTCCATTGTCTGAGTCTGTCTTTTTACAAAAATAATAATCATAATATTGTTTTTAACATAGTCATTAAAAGTTATATCTATAATAAAACAGGCCATATCCATAAAGAGCATGTTCTTCAATCCAGTCGTTTTCAGACCAATCGTTCTCCTCGGTCAAAGGTGAAGCCATTCTGTCAACTTGAACTATGTGTCTGTGGAGCCGTGCTGGACTTTGAAATAGTGTCGGTGCCCTATTATATACTGAACGCCTCGGGGGGGTTTGGAGGCGTGTCTAGGTATGACAATCCCTCTGTTCTTGGGTTGGTTTGAGTTTCGTCTATGTCAAAGCCTGCTGTACAGAAAGAGAGGAGAGAACGTCGTTTTCACAATCATTCAAGCAGTCATTCAACGGAGGAGTCCATAATGCCTGGGTTGAACGCTGTACACGCTTCTACATGGAGTGTCAGCTGTAAACACAAGATTAGGTTTTTAAAACATAGTACACCTTTTGTTTATTGCTTATTATATAAAGATTATTACTAATTTAAATGTTGACTCACGTCTAAAATATCTTGATGGCGAGTGACTGAGTAAAGATACAGCTTCTGTCTGTTGTTCCTCAAACTCGTTATCCTCTATAACAATCACTTCTGTTTGTGGTTGCTTCTTGATCCACATCAATGACTTTGGGTAACTCCTGCATAAATGTAGGGTAACCTGTAAAATTTACATAATTTTACAATATACATTTTTTACTTAAAAATACTGATATTTTACATAAATTTATATAGTAATAATAGTAATTAATAGAAAGGTTCAGAACTTTTGTAAAACATCACAGTACAGTAGAAACATATATGGCAAATAGAAATCCTATATGGATGGTGTTAACCCTCCCGTTGTCCTAGGGTCAAAATGACCCGCCACTTTGTGAACCAACTTTATTTAATTTTTATATTTTTTGGATCATTTGTGAGAAGGAGGCAGTGATACTTTCTTTAAAGTCTGCTGCCTCCTTCTCACAAATGATCCCAAAAATATAAAAATTTAATAAAGTTGGTTCAACACAGTGGCGGGTCATTTTGACCCTAGGACAACGGGAGGGTTAAGAGATAGATGGGAGGTATTGAATGGAGTTGAAGGATGGGACTAATAACAACTTACAACAAATAATAACAAGATAACTAATAACGTAAGCATACTGTGTCCATAATAAGTATATACAGTGCCCTCCACTATTATTGGCACCCCTGTTTAAAGATGTGGTTGAGGACTTCCAAAAAATTCTCATTTTTTTTTTAAACAACATAGAACCCAAATGCAAAAAAAGAGAAAAATCCAACCTTTTATTTAAGTATATTACTTTTGTGGTAAAAAAAAAAATCACACTTTTAGAAAAATAAAAACTTGAAATCATGTGTTCCACAATTATTGGCACCCCTAACAATTCCGCTGAACATTTTAATTGATTTTTTTTTAAATATATTTTTCTGTAGTTGCTAAAGTTGGTCAGGGTATCTAGAAACTTTTAATTAGTAATTCATGACTTCCTGTTTCCCTGGGGTATAAATATGACGTGACACAGAGGCCTAATTCTCTAACCCATTTGTCAACATGGCAAAGACAAGAGAACACACCATTCAAGTAAGGCAGATTTGTGTCGACCTTCATAAGTCAGGCAATGGCTACAAGAAAATAGCCACTCGCCTTAACTTGCCCGTATCTACAGTCAGAGGAATCATTAAGAAGTTTAAAAAACAACTGGAACAGTGACAAACAAGGCTGGAAGAGGTCCCAAGTTTATCTTGCCACAACGCACAGTTAGGAGGATGGTAAGAGAAGTAAAAAAAAGTCCTAAGCTCACTGTCACAGAATTGCATCAAAGAGTGGCATCTGAGGGTCACAAAGTCTCCAAAACAACCATCAGACGCTCTCTACATGCCAACAAGCTGTTTGGGAGGCATGCAAGGAAAAAGCATTTTCTCACTAACACTCACAAACGTAAACGTCTGGAGTTTGCTAAGCGGCACTGGGACTTCAACTGGGATCGTGTGCTTTGGTCAGATGAGACTAAGATTGAGCTTTTTGGCACAAAACACTCTAAGTGGGTCTGGCATAAAACAAAAGATGAGTATGCCGAAAAGCACCTCATGCCCACCGTGAAGTATGGTG